>LUCH01005046.1:0-42572 GCA_013368495.1 Paragonimus heterotremus
CTTCAAATTTTCTGATTTCACGTAGCGACTCGCGACCGTACGTTCGAGTGCGCCGGGGACCTGTCGGTATCTCTACTCGTTCAAACAAATGTTTAAGTACATACAAAAGTAGAAGACAGAAAGAGTACAAATGACGCACGTAGCTCTAACATAATTGATAATAACGAACAGGGTCGCTACAGTATATGGTTTTGAAGAGTTTTTCACAAAGCATGAAGCACTTCTTGCTTCAGTTACATATGGAACTAAGGTCATCGGTTCTTCAGCAATCTACTCAAGTTGGCAACAGCACGAAACAACTGAGTACGCGTCTTGGAGAGCTCACGATTATGGTAATTGATTTGTTCCGTCATACTACAAAAATAGCAGTTACATGTGTTCTGCTGAATCACTTCGAGATGACAACTCTTTTAAGTATAGATATGAGGAGGTTTCTGTGTCGATCGCTCTCGAATCTATTTCTCACTACCGTTGTTTTAGTACATTGTTGACAATAAACTGTACAACTGCGCTTGACAGATAAATACCTGATTTAATCAGTTCTGGTGTTATTACTACTGCGTCGAACCTACCTTTGGAGTTGAGCCAAGTTAATTACTTCATTTCTGTATTTCTACAGCTATCACAATTGGCGTCGCGGACTTCCATAACTTGTCACCACGGATTCCTGTGCACTTGAAATTCTGAATATTCATAATTCTTCGACAGTAATCGAGTACTATTTAGAACTCATCAGAATATGGTATCTCACGGGCAAAGAGCTGAAGACAGAAAAGAAAGTCGTTCACTTCCTCACCGTAATTAGAAAAGATACGTACTACCTGGTGAAAAACTTGTCATCTCCTGATTCATCCATTTATCTCTCCTAGGAATCCTTGAAGAAACTGCTGGTTTCCCCTTTCCAACCTGTGAATTTTGAAGCAACTGAACGAGCCAAATTTCACAAGCTCATGGGAAAAGAAAATCAGGATATCAGACAATTCATTCTCAAAAGCCAAACTCATGCAGTTCGGTCTGATTTCGAAGACTAATGAAAAACCCTACTTCGTGACCGTTTGATCGCTGGAATAAATGTGCATGATCTGCAACAAAAGCTTTTACTGCTTCTGACTTCCATATTCCAGTCAGTCAGAAAAGTATGCGAAAATTATCAGGATGTCAAAGCTGCTGTGAAGGATGAATCGATGATTTTAAATAACAGCAACGTGAAACGAGCAGAAAGTCCACAAAGGCGGTGGTCCAAAAAAGTCAGTGTCTAAAATACAATTGATAATAATCATTCGGCACTTGATTCAAATGATACCCAATGGTAGAACATCTGTAAGTCATGTGGTAGCAAACATTCTCGATTGTATTCTCGACTTCGTAACGCTGTATCACAAGTGCACTAAAATTAGCCACGTTCAGTCCGTTTACTACAACTCAGTCTTCTTTTAAACATTCCAGTTGTGACCATGATATCTTGAATTCTGACTTTTATTCTATTGCTCTACCTGTTAATTCTGTTGATTCCACGAGTCACATTTAAAAAAACCTACCTAGGTGATAACTATATCGAACATTCATTAATTGTGGACACTTGTGGTGTTGAATCATTCATCCCTGTTGATTTCATAAAGTGCATGAAAACGGTAATTACATCTGAAGTTTCTGGGAAAGGTATCAGTGGACATGCTATAACAAGTCTCGGTTCTTGTCAAATCACACTTTCTGATTTTCAGTCCAGTGTTATCAACTGCCATTTTGGTTACGGATTGTGGGCCAGCGATCGTTAGTTTGAAAAATATGAAACTTTTGAACATTTCTGTTTCATTGTTCTCGGATGCACGTAAATCACATATGAGCAGTTTACTCCCCCAGTGTTCGAAAACTTCTGGTGATATGCGTATTGAACCATTTTTGCTCGAACTCAGAGGCAATCTAATCTTTATGAAGCGACGAATAATCCCTTTTAGGTTACATGAACCTGTCGGAAAAGCGTTCGACCAACTTGCGGAGAACAGGATATTACCACACATGCAATCTTCGATTTGGGCTAAACCCATAGTGACTCTGCTTAAACGTGACGGTAAAACGCCCCGAATTTGTAGTGATTACGGAACTACGCTCAACAGGTTCCTTTTGCAGAGAAGTTGTGTCACTGTTGAACCAGAGGACATTCTGCATCAATTTCATGGCTCAAAATAATTTTCGAAACTCCATTTAAAGGACACTTTTTTTACAAATTCCACTTGATGAGGCTTCCAGTGCTTTGACAACCATCAATACTCCTTTCGGATTGTTTCGGTATAATTTTCTGCCTTTCGGTCTGAATGCATCACCTGCCATATTTCAAGATGTTATGAACACCATTACTTCCAACTTAGAGGGTGTTTCCACTTACCAGGATGATATTATTGTGCACGCGCCAACCATGTCTATTCATGATGAACGATGGTATGATTTACTCGAACGTCTTTGATCTTTAAACGTTGCTATTAATTCTTCTAAATGCAGTGTTGGTACCTCCAAGTTCTCCTGTTTAGGGGTTCTCGTTGATGAGAATAATTATCAAGCTGATTCCGATCGTTTTCCACTTCTACTTAGGGAATCCAATACAAAGCCTCTTGATGAGTTTCGTTCTTTAATGGGTTCTCTCCAGTATTATTATCCGTTCATTCCTAATTTCGCTGATAAGACAGAATCTTTATTTGATATTCTTTCTCCAAATAATTTTGTTCAGACTGATTCACATAAACGAACTCTCCTAGTTTTGTTCAATTTTCTGTCTTCCGATGTAGTATTTCGTACTTCTTCAAAGTTACTGTCAGCACTGATTACTGATGCGTCACCAACGGGCATTGGGGTTGTGCTAGAACAAGAGAGCCATCCTGTTATTTGCGTTTCTGGACGCCTAAGTTTACCAGATCGTGGATATGCGCAAACACAGAAGAAAGCATTAGCGGTTTACAGGACGATCACCAGGCTTCACACATACTTGTTCGGTGTTTATGTCACTATAGTTACTGGTCATGAAACTTTGAAATAAATTTATAAACCCAACAAATCCCTTGCTACGTCTTCTGCGGCCAGGGTTCAGCGATGGAGTGTTACTTCAGCAACGTAATGCAAAATCAGTCCTTATGCAGACTATTTATCTCGGTATACTGACTCCGGAGAGGGTAGTGACTCAGATTGTTTGTTGACTCAGCCACTTCCAGTTTCTCGTTCTGATTTGGTTCGTGACACTCGAAAACACTACCATGCAATTTTTACTTCATCAGGTACTGATTGGAACTGTGGTGTTCGACGAAGATTTCCTGAATTATACAAACGACGAGATGGACTCTCTGTTACTCCTGGTGGATTAATGTGTCTTGGTTATAGAATTGGTATTCAGCTGACATTATGATCCGCGGTACTAGATGACTTACACTCCGGTCATTTGGGAATTGAAAAGTTGAAGTCATTGGTCCGTATGACTTGTTGGTGGCCAGTATTGAATGTTGATTTATGTAAACTTTTTAAAGGTTGTGCTCAGTGTGTACACAAAGCGCAATCACGACCATCGAAATGGACATTTTGGCCAATGACTTATGTAGCCTGACAACGGAAACTTGTTGGCTGTTGTGGTCCATTCTTGGGGAAATCCTGTCTTGATTATCTTTGATTCATATTCACGTTGCCCGAAAGTTTATTTTACGTCGTCAGCAACTGCGGACTCCATTCTGATTGCATTGCGTAAAACGTTCAGTCGTGAAGCAGCACTGTGTGCGTTGGTCACTGACAACGGCACTCACCCCATTAAGAAGACTGGCTGAAGAAAGTAGGATTTCAAAATCTACTGACTGCACCGACATATCCTCAATTCGACGGTATCGCTGAGAATTCTGTGCGTATTCTGAAAAGTGCGATCAAGTGTATCAACATGTCTAGTTTTGAAGAACTGGAGAATGGTGTGGATAACTTCTTGATACAGTATCAAAATTCTGACCACTCAACAACCGGGAGCGGTCCAGCTAAGCTGTTCAAAAACCGGGTTCTCCAAACCAACGTGCCTATTTTTGGAATCATCTGAATTTGTGTATCAGCGTGGTAGTGGCCTCCGATCATCTCGAAGAATTGTGCTCAATAATCTGGGTACTCGAATGTCTCACATACTCGATTTAGATGATGGATCTGTCTATCGTAGACATGGATTAAATTGTGCATAATTTGCCTGTTTCTACCCCTGCAGTGCCTATTACTAACACCGATGTTTCTAAGTTTATTCAAAGCTCAAGTCCCTCGGTTGAAGATGCTGCTGAGAACGAACTACCACAGTTGCGACTGCCCGAATGCCTCAGAAATAAACAACGCAGAAACCATAACAATCCTGACTCTTTTAAACTGTGGTGGATGTGGTGGTTGTCACTAAACCTATTTTTCATTACTTTTGTTTTATTACATTGTTTACAATAATTTGTACAACTGCCCCCGAGACAGAAATGCCTGATTTGCTTTGTCTGGGTGTTATTACTGTTGTTTTGAAACTAACTCTGGGTTTGAGCTAAGTTAATTGCTTCATTTCTGTATTTCTTCAGTTATCACAGTTTGGCATATTGTCCGAATTGTTCTTGTGTAAATAGTACATGTGCTCCGGAAACTACCTGCTTTCATTATCAACGCCAGGTATTTACAAAATCCTAATATGGCAAACTAAATTATCGAGCAACATTACCTGTAGATATATCAGACATGGGCCAGAACACATAGATAGTCCCCACCGTTTGTGCACATTCTGACCGACAATCTTCTCACAAGGCCCGGCACCTGAACTTTACTTCATGGTTAGTGAGAGATATACAACGCATTCTAGACAACGACGCTGGCACCCGGTCGCAGATTTTACCGTTCGTCAAACACGACTAGGGTGGTTCAACTCAATCGCCAACACACGGCGAGAGGAAACTGGCGTCTAGCCAACAATTGGCCTTGAAGCTAATCAGGCCAAATTAGCCAGTAACCGCCGGCATTATAAGTTGTGATGTCTCAACTGAGTGCCTGTACTCATTTGTGCCGATTTCCTAACCACGTTGCGATTGACAAAATTCATAATGTTGTCAACCTTTGTAACCTAGTAGTAACCAAAGAGAGTTCCAATTTCCGCACGGTTATTGTGGAATTCAAAAGAACGCCTGCAAATAGACAGTGATATTCAGCCTACCAACTGGATAAAAGTATATACCGATGCGCATCAGCTAAAATCTATCAGGTGTAATGATATCACTTACTGTCTCATGATGATTTTGCGTCTAGCTCGGTGGCTTGTACACGTTTCAATTCGAAATATAAGCGCTCATGAAGAGTCTTGGGGCGTTATGCGAGGATGAACACAGGCAGGTAGGTACCACACAAATGACTGGATTTAAGAAGATCGTTACCTAGTAGAGGTTGCTGACTCATTCAAAAACTATCGGCCAGGCAATACTACCCGGCTTAACATGGGATGGTTGAGCGCTTTAACGGATAACGCAATAAATCGGCGAGTATGTTCAACGCCACCTGTTTGGCGGAGATACATTCAAGTGTTGACAAGCGTACATGCGAAAACCAAGACCAATAACCTATTGCACATCCGCTAAGCTTAGTTGAGAATTATTTATCTACGGTTACGGTCAACTCCAGCTTATGTGCCATTTACGTTATGCAGCTAGTAGAGCAGGCACATCGTTTTCGTTTGACAGATGTACTTAAGTGCATGTTTATATCCGGGCTCTACGATAAATTCAGGCGTGCAGCAAAACGAGAAGTTGCGTCCACCTCAGTCACAACTACGGCAATAATAAAGAGACTAGTACCAATTGTCACGAGAGTGTTCTCAGGATGGTAGATTACGTTCAGGTTTAATACGAATAAAAGCGTTCAGAAGACCAGATAAACCAATATTTCAAAAAACCGTAAGAAGCGCTTATATACTGTAATTTAGCTATTCAAATGAATAGCCACTGTATTTGGGATCATTTGCAATTTTGTGTGTTCCGTGGGTATATCCATTGCACATTCATTCCGGAGACCGTCAGACTACTGTACACACACAACAGCGCCTACCGCCTAAAACACGTAACGGATTAATTCTATCGTCCATGGCTGCACCTATGTTTATAGCCCACGTTTTCTGTCGGTGTCACAAAGCGCAATTCAATGGAACAGTTACACACCTGAAGTAATAACTGTTCCGATCCTCAGCAGCATATCATGAATCGTGTATATACACAGCCTTTAACCATCTCCATTGTTGTCTTCAAACAATGGTTATTCTTATATGTTTATGGCTGTATGGAAGCAGTATCAATTACTAACGTAACGTTTTCGGTGAGGATAACAGAAGTGGCCCATTGAGTTAATGTAGCAGAAAGCAACTTCTACGTTAATCTAACTACGTTTATCACATACAGACGAAAATTAAATGGAAATCTGTTCGATTCACATATTCTCAGTTCTTGTGTCAGCAATTAATCTGTTTTTCTTCAACCTCGATTTATCCAGAGATGTGTGATAGATACAGAACTCACCATAAACCTGGCAATCACAATCTACAGACGTGTCAAAGAAAGCCACTCATGAATGGACATCCGCGGACGCAGATGCCATGGTATGATAGCCAAGACCGTTACATAACGCAACATGTTGTTAACAACAAAACCCCAGCAAACTTTTGTTTTGCTAAGGCGAAACGATGGCATAGAAGCGACAAATTAACTTATCAATTACTGTCAATCTTGGGGATCGCGGGAAAGCGTAATGTATTGGTAGATTTTTGAACCAATTCGAATGCCGATCACTAATAGTTACATGTAAACGTTCATAAGCAACAGCGTGGATGATCGTGCATTCATTAACTGTAACCAACGAAATGGTCAATGCTTTCGTAGGCGGTCATCACCTGAGTTTCAAGAGATTTAATACAAACACTGATAATCAAACAAACAACCGAACGGTGCACTAGAAGCTAAAATGACATTGACAACACACACTTCAACCAGAGTGTATTGTGTCAGGACTGTTTAATATGTATACTGATGACCAATGTAACTACTTGTGTACTCAACCTATTAGGTACATGCTAACTAACAGACAGCAGCAATCAAGCACTGGGAAGTGTTATGTTACAATAGAGCGGCTTGCTGAGAATTCCAAGCTCTGGGGCAAAATCAATTACGTAGGTAGTATAAAGCTTACTCTTGAGATCGTTCGAAAACGAGATTCGGATAATTTTCGTTCTGTTCCCATCTTTTCCATGGATACGTCCGGAGAACATACCAAAGATGATGGTTTCGAGTGGAAAATTTTGTAAGGTAAGTCTTTGATAGTATGTGATTATTGGTCAAAGTGATTTTTGCTGTGCCCCGCATGTAAGTATTTCTGATCAACTACGCTATTCAAAAGAATCAATCGGATCTGCGGTGAGCATTTACAATAAACTGTAATCGAGTTAATGTTTTCAAGAATCACTTCCTTTGATGAAAGTGAGAAAGTTCAAACGGAAAACTTAGTAAGTACAGAATCACTGCCTTATTACATAAACAGAAAGTTTCACTGCAGTAGATGCGAATAGCGTAACAATTAAAACCCAAATATGGTACCATACATTATGCAGAGCCTATGAAAAAGCTGACAATTAACATGTTTAAAGTTTTACTCGCTCATAACAAGTTACAGAAAAATGAATATACACAGTAAGTTTCGAAGCGTCCCAATCGTCAAATTTTCTTGGATCAAAACACCAGTGGATTAAACACCCACAGACACAGTTAGTTATATAGATAAATGGATTGAGAATAACATAACGTTATGAGCAAGTTGTAATACTCTACGTCTCAACCACCTCAGATGGCCTTTCTCAGGAATGTTGTAAGCTAAATTGATTTAGATTACAATATTCACGGTTGGTTCTTCATGGTACTATGTCACGACGTACGTTGCCTTGCCACAAAAAAGTTCAGATGTCCCTAACGAGAAAACAGGGATTATCAGATGGCATGCCGTCTGTCTGGCGTGCTGTTTGTCTGACGTATTGACATTTCCAGTCGCTGCCAATCATGGGGCAACTCCCAAGGAGAACGGACGAACCACGTTGACGATTAGTGGCTACAACAGGCATGCAAAATGTGCCGGATATTTTGAATTGCTAGACTCCATTCGAAGGACGTAAAAACTACTTTGGTTACCTGCACCCGACAACAGGTGAGAGGCGTCACAATAACCGCGTCGACCTTGGACTTCCTGGCTAAACAGAACTACGTCAGACCGGACATCTTTGGTTAATCCTCGAGCAGCTGCGCGGTTTCTGTCGTTGCCTCAAGCGATGTGCATTGAAGATTCCGGATGGGTGCACTCCACCCGAAGGGTATAAGATCCAGACAATCGCCGGTTACCGGCCTTCAACGGACTGCCAACTCCATGCTTCGCCTAGCTGAGCTGTGGGTTAGGTTCCTTTTCAACCAAAAGTTCTGGGCGTGGTCCATCAAATTAATCCCGTTCTTCGTCCTGGGCAACCAAGAAGCATTCTATACAAACAATCGTGAACTTACGTGAATATTAACTATTAACTTCTCAATGTCTTCCTATCATGACTCTTTGGTTGAGATGTTGGCGGTCAGCTTCCCTCATATGTCACATTTTATCGCATAACACCAATCTGTCCCATTCCCACTTCTTTCGTTAAATAACCCTCCACTTGGTGATCCTCACGACAAACTCGTTTCACTTGCTGCTTACGACGAAAGTCATAGTCAGAGTGGTAGTATATCAAATACCAAGGTTTCTTTGCCTGACGGACACGAACCCCCATTCGGTCCCCGAAAACCATTTAGGACTGGTAAACTCAGTGTTCGAGCACTTGTGCAAATAGGTCAGCAGGCAGCTGTTGCATGTAATTTGAAGACCCTCGCCATCGTTATTTGTTGCCTTGCTGAAACACAGCTCCTAGAATGTAGCTCAGCGGTACAACTTCAATCTCCTTCAGCCGCTTCATTATGCTGGCACAATATGCGCTTGCTCAGGGACCCTTCGGCTCAAATCACCAGCCGAAGTGATGTCGGAATTGTCCTGAATGCATATACTGAGAAGCCGCCGTTGGATTGGATACCCGCCAATAACCGTTTTCGGGCTGAAAGATTCGAAGATACGGCTAGAGCCTCGAGATGTACTCACAACAAATGTTACCCTTTTGTCGTTGCGACATACGCCACCATAGACTGCAGTCCTGATGAGGTCAAAGGTTATTTTTATCACCAGCTCATCAACCTTCTGCATATCGAGCGTGACAAGGACACCACACTAAAGGATGAAGAATTGAACGCTCTGGTGGGCATACCAAGCGTTGATGAGCGCATACAGGGTAGCCTATTCTTACGGTACTCGTCGAACAGACAACGGTGAACCTCTGTTGCGACTCCGTGTTGATAACTTCCTGTTTCTGGCAAGTACTAATTTTTGACGTTCCAGATGTCAGTGTGCCACCTGGTGACCCTAATCGCCGAGCCAATCATGGACACGGATTTATTACATGGCCATCAGCTTTCGGTGGTGTGGTTGTTTCCGAGATTGCAAATCAATCTAAAGCATACGTGTAGATTTCGATCATGCATTGGTATGTGCCAAATTTAATATGTTTTGATGAGAGACCACTTCATCTTCAACCACAAACTGGCGTGTCGGAGCTAGCAGGGATACAAGCACTCCAAATTTACCAGACCACGCTTGCATCTAGTTTAAGTTTTCACCACCCAGACGACATCGAAGAACAGTGGACACATATGCTGCACGCAGTGCATAAGTGCGGTACTGCCTCATGTGGAACTACTGCTCGTTCAGATACCAACTACTGTACCTTCACGTGATCTTTGAAAATTGTTGACACTTCGAATTATTTCACTCAGCAGCGGGTACAACGCGGCCCTCGAAGCTACCCGCTTGGAACTCCGGAAGTAACTACGAAGATCGCGAGGCCTGGTGAACACAACCCGCTACCCTGATGGAACAAGCTGCGCTGACGGGAAGGCTCGAAAGTATTTTAATCTAGTTTGATCAACGGGTAGCAGGAAACAAGGTATCGGCGAGGTAATCTACAAAGCCAGTGGTGGTCTTATTCGTAACTTTTAACGACGCTTAGGACCTTGGTCTGAGCACTTCGAACGACAGTTCAACTGGCCACCCTCGCCATTGACTACGATTTCGAACTCGGCATGTGCTCCTCGGTCTGTTGACATCTCTCCGCCCTTGGAAACAGAAACCTTATTTAATGTCAAGTTTTTGAAAGGTTACAAGACACCCAACTCAGACAAACCCTCTTCTGCCTCTTGTAGATGGAGGACTATTCTGAGTCAAACCTGATGGCTGTGCTCTAAAAACTCTGGACCAGTGAAGTTTTTCCAAACGACCGAGATCTGACTAACACCGTTCCCGTTTTCAAAAAGGGCTCAAGCACTTTGTGCGCACATCACCGAGGGGTCAGCCCGGTTCCTACTGCGTCGGGGTTGCTGGCCGCCATTGTACTTTGTTGACTAAGCAAAACGCGTGAACGGCATATCCGTGATGAGCAATTGGGGATTCGTCCTGACCGTGTCTGTACTGATTAAATCTTCACACTCCGGCATTCATGCCGAACGCCAACAATTGCAGTCCTTTTGGATATCGGAAGGGCCCATGATTCAGCTGACAGAGTTGCATTTGGAAACCGTCTATCGAGGAAGGATGTGCCCGAGAAGCATGTTAACATCCCCACAGCAAGTTGCCGTCGGACTTTGGACCGAATAAGGGCTTATGACAGTGTACGGCTAATCTTTAGTCTGTCACATAAAGTGTGGCAAGATTGTCCAGCCCCTTCCCCTGTTCAACTTGGCGGTAGACGAGACTCTAGAGTGCGCTGTGGTAGACTGTGGATGTGATGACACGAGGCTTCTCCGAGGCGCTAGGCTTGGAGACACAGAGTATGCAGATGATATCGCCTTAATCTGTGAGGGTTCACAAGTAGCTCTGAACATCTTAGACGGACTAGAGACTTCAGTTTATTACTTTGGTATGGCCTGTGCACCTACTAAGTGCAAGGTGCCGTTTCAAGATTCACAGAGCGCTGCACCTGTTTTGTGGTAAGAAGTTAGAGATGACTGAGAAATTTATATACATTGGGAGCTGTATTAACGCTGGTAAAATGTCCGATGAGATCACAAATCGCACAGCAAAGACTCGGATGGCTTTTGCCAATTTACGCCAACTATCGCACTGACATGAGTTCTTTGTGAAATGCTGGGTGCACAGTGTCACTATAAGGGCGGTCCTATTGTATAGCTTCAAAACTCGGACATCCGTGTGAGGTTGCCCACATGATATCTTTCTTCGACCACCCGTGCTTCCGAAGCACTAGCGGCGCGTGGTGGGTACGCCGTGTCAGCAGTGACAAAGTTCACCGACATGTCTCCGGAACGGATAGATTATGCTATTAGATTGTATTATCATTATTATTATTATGGGAACGCAGATCTAATCTCACAGGATTTGTTAATCTGTTCACATCTCAAGAATGCCAACTCATCGCTTGCCACATCGTGCCTGTTTGTGAGTGGCGGGTTAGGTTAGAAGTGGCAGCATGGTGACCAGCGTATGACTTGGGTTCGGGGTATGAAGGGACTCACTTTGAAGCTTATATTAGTTAGGCGCTCTCGGTTTTCTGGTTGGGGTCAGAAATATAGTGAAACTGTTAGTTGACGAAGTTCTCTGGAATAGCGAAGAACAGACGTCAATGACGCTAGTGATGCGAATCTGTGTGCATCGGTGTATTTTTTCACTTTTCTCTTTCTACTACTTTCCTTAGCTATCTCTTAAAAATCCTTTTTTCTTCTCATATTGTGGCACATCTTCTACTCCGTGGTTTGGGCATGTTATGCTTAATATATGACCTCTTTTTCTATGGAAGGCAGCACTTGAGAGTAACAGTAGGAAAACATTCTCAGCCTTCTGGGGTCAGTCTTCAGTTCACCGGCAAGAATACTACTAACGAAGCTGACAATCGATAAAGTGAGACAACTTTTCGTGTCAATCACCAGAAGCACGACTCACGTTTGAGCCAGAAACATAACGTAAACACTCGTATACACTCACGTATAAGCGCCTTCTCAGCGACAACCTGAATTTTGGACAGGCTCCACTGATGCATTATGCTACATTACAGTAGCTCAATTGATATGTGGTTCGAATTGCTGCCTGCAAGACACCTACACGGAGGCTCATGCTTTGCAATTGCCAGAACTCACTGGGACAGCACATTCACGTTTGTTGATTGATCGATCAACCGTGGTGTAGAACGTAGTGTTAAGCTAGTTTTTGTCCAAAATTCGGGCCGTCGCCTGACAGTCACGCATATTTTGAGACTGCGCACATACGTTTTTGTCACGTCTAGGTAAGTTCAGGTAATGAAGGCAGCTTCACCACTGTGCAGCGTTTCCTTTTGATATTCATCTTTTCTCTTCAGTTCACTAACCAGCACAGTTTTCTATTGTACGCTTGAGTGCGGAAAACAAGAATTTCAGAGATGCGCATGTTAATGCGCCCTAGAAGCCGTCACAGGAGCAAGTGTACACATTGTGACAAACAAGCAACACCGGCCAATCACAGCGTTGTGGCCTCAGCGGTAACGCAGATATCATCATCTTGAACAGTGGTTAATCGGTGGTTCACAGTGATGCTTAACTGCCATACAACCATGATGAGGAAAAAGTCAAACCCAGTGTAGGAAGAAGGAAGGAAAAAAAGGAGGACGGGAAGGGACCTAGTCACCGAAAGAAATGACTACGTCTATATTCAGACATTTAACATTAAGGTGCCTACGCCTTGAAGACAAACAACCAAGCTGTAGGTGGAAGTAAGGCATCATCAGCAAGACAGCTTCCTTATGGCTTTTACTGGCCCGCGTCATTAAATGCATTCACTTCATAGGAAACTCAGCAAAACAATGACAACATATACGCCACTGAGCTCGATTTGACGCAACCTAACTTAATACCGCCAAACAGTGACCCTGGAAGTCGCGGGGTGTTCAGCCCGAGAGACGAACCTGATCTACATTGGCCAACACACTGATGAGCGACCTCCTTTTTCTGCGCCAGCTCATCATCTATCCAACTCATACCTTACGCCGGTTAGCCGCAGCATTAGCAAAGAGTGCACCGTGTGGCAGGCGACCTGACCATCTGAGTTTTGTACAAATGTAAGGATTCAACGAAGAAACTCACTTGACAACTACCACCAAATGCCCGCTCTTCCTAACGTCTTCGCTGTTCACTCACTGGTGCCATCCGATAAGAATAATCAACTGCAGACACTAGTGGTCAAATACCCTGAGCGGCCAAGTTTTGCTGCCGTAAAGTACCACAGCCCTCACTGTCGCCTTATATACGCGACCTCTAAGCATCAGAGAGATATCTCTGTCAAGTTAGCCTCAAAGATACGTGTTTCTGTTTCATTCTGCCGCCACCGCCGCTAATGCAGCTTACCAGGTCAAAAACCGGTCGAAAATCTCTAAGATTACATCGCCTAACAATAAATCTACGTAAACACAACAAAGTTGCGGAGGCACTTTGTAGTTTGAGGATGCAAAGCGCAGTCCGAAGCATTCACTAGAACGCGAAATAGCAGCTAGCATTGTTTGTGTTGCTTAAAAGTTGTCAACCAGCAACACTCTATCATCAGCATAATTAAGATCAGTCAGTTTTCCACCGACTAGAAGGTCCACATCGGCATCATTTGAGTACGGTGGAGTCCTCCATTATTTGGTATATGATGAAATTGAACAAAAATGATGAAAGTGGACAGCTTTGACGTACGACACTCCTGGTGCTGAAATTGTCAGACAGTTCATCGTAAACCCTATCTTGAACTGAAGTATGGAAATGAAGCAACGATAGTACGTTCATATAGTTGGTCGGTATATCCTTACGTTTAGGCGACTCTAAAAGTGTAGATCGATCCAACAGATCGAACGCATCTTTATAGTTCAAAAACAAGGCTGTTGTTGCCTGGCGGTACATATGAAGTTGCTCAAGAATTTGACGAAGAGTAAAATTGTGATCTATACTTAACTGTCCACGGCAAAACTCTGCTTGTCTCGCCCTAATGTTTCCCTCTCGGAGTACATTGCGTCGACGAAGTATGACGGATGCCGTGATTGGTGCAGTAATGACTGGGGTCAAACTAATTTCTCCTTGGTTTTCGTAACAACCCCTGACATCTCTTCCGAATAGAGGATCTATCAACGAGTGACCTCAGCACAGAGAGACGGCCTTCGTCGTTGGAACAACTGAGCCAGAGTTTGTGCTAACGCCTTCCCACCTTCTATAATAAGTTCCGGCATGATATCATCTTGACCAGCAGTCCTAGTACGTTTGACGGCAGAAATGCAATTACGAACCTCGGGCTCAGTCGGTGGTTCCAAATCTGACGACCACCCTGGTCGTCCAGTTTGTAGTGGCAACACAGTAGAAGCAAGAGACCAGCTAAACTGACTCTCAAAGTGTTCCGCCCAACGCTTTAATCTTCTGGACTTATTACAAACCATTGTGCCATCTGCTCCGCTGATAGTTTCACTGACAGACGGTCGGCTGAGGCCAGTAGCACGGATAAGTTTGAAGCGTTCGTCGGTGTTCCCGAAGTAAAAGCGATTTCCATCTCCTTAACTTTTTCCACTAACCAAGCCTCACGATCAACCTTAAGACCGCGTTCCAGCTACCTACGGATATCTCTAATAGACTTGTTATGTGAACTACCGGGAGGAACCTTTTGTCTGACTTCTAACAACTCCAGGGATTTCTTCAAGATTCAATGCTTGTTCAACCCATGTACTCCCGTGTCACAGCAACTGTTTTATAAATTGTTTGTGGAATCTCGGTCCAGCAGCTAGTAGGATATTTGAAGTAATAACTACTAAGACAGCTTTTTAAGCTAGTTTAGTACTTATGTTTTACCGACAGTATAACTAGTTTTCCAACAGCCAATCGTTACTATCGGTGGGGTCGTTGCCCAACAAAAGTAAAAACGGAACGACGATGATCCGAATCCAAGTATGTGCTTCAACAAGAACGGCAGTCTTGAATGAGACCCCGCCACCTCTAACTAACGGCCATGTTGTCTATCTCAGACAAGGCCTGATTCGGAGAAGACGGGCACCAAGTATAGCATTGACGTGCACGATGCCTAAAATTAACGTAGGCTAAAAATGGTTTATGCTTAGCACAAACCTGCAATAATCGCCCAAGATTATCTGATCGATGTGACGCTATCCCAACCCCACCACCTGACCGAGACTCGACCTCGTCAAGTCGGCCGACCTGGGTGTTCATATCTCCTACCAGAACGACTATATCGGAGCCATGTGTCGACAGGAGGAACAAAATGCGTCCTTGACGCCAGTGTCACTACGGTCAATAAGATCATAAGTAGACAGAATGAAGAGATTTCTGACAGTTTTGAGTCTAGAGCTGGACCTAACTGAACGTGCAAAGTGAACGTTGCAAAGTCTACTGTTAACAAGGAAACAATCTACTAATCCGACTGCGGCCTTTGTGCTAAGAACTATAGCATGTCCAACTCGGCTGGTAGCGGCAGATATGGAGTCACCCGAGGTGTATAACCGGCATCGGGTAGACAATGCAGTTGCTGTTAATCCCATATGCCGAATAATGTCCTTGAATCTGGTCCCTTGAATACAGCAGACACCGATACCCAACGAGTCTAACGTTTGTGCGTGATCGGTCTGTTGACCTGTTAGTTCTAGAGTGCGGACGTTGAAGGCAGCTGAAATAATCTGCACTTTAGGTTCAAGCAAGAGACGAGGGGGAGTTCTGAAGCCGAGTGGTAAGAGATGCGACATACTTGGGCAGTGTTACTATGATTAACCATATCTATTTTGGGACCTTCAGAGTAATCACTGGAAATGGGGGTTGGGGGAGCCGAGAGTTAAAGTTGATAGGACAGTGGGGGAGGGGCCAGCAGTAACATGTTTTCGCCTATCCATCCTGTATGCAATAGACAGGGCAACCCGGTTTATGTTGAAAATAAGCCGGAGACATGGAAGTAGCAGTTTTGTGAGTAGCCATGGTTGTGTGTGAGCTGAGACACTGTCAGGATGTCCAGATCTAGAAAGAACGATTAGAGTTCTCAACCAAAGCCTTTTGTTCAAAAGCCCGTATGACAAGGCATCGGGTGGATGGCAGTGTACCAGATCTGGTATTTCTTCCGAAAAAAGATGCTAACCTTCTTCAAACCCCCAACCTGCAGGTCCAACAGACTGGTTCCTAAGACCTCTACCTGTTGGTCCCCTTAATATGCGTGGCCCTGTCGGTGTGGTGGCCACATCGTCCAGTTTAACCCAATAAGTTATCGAAAAGCGCAAGCCATCACACCGAGTCAAAGTCCAGTTTCGTGATGACGGAGCAGCGTAAAAGAACTTAGAAACTAACAAAGAATAGTTCCCCTATGTCGGTAATCCCCAAGATTCTCATAATGCAATTTGAATCTATTAAAATTTCAACCATTCATTCAAGCTAGGCAAGGCAAGTAGACTTTGTAAAAAGCCAGAAACCTGGTTAGTGGAACAGAACTTTAATAAACGTGTGAGTCAAGAGATAGGTTTATAGATGAAGTCAACCAGGAGTAGGTATCTTTGAACAGAGACCTGAAAAGTTTCTTTCGACTCGCACCAACAACCCGAATGAAAGTTATAACTCTTGGATTCGACGGTGCTTACAAGTTCTGACGTACTGTTTTTGATTATTCAGCACTTTTGCACGAGCATCTATGACGTCTCGAATTCTAATATCCATCCTGGTTGACCGCACAAGCAGTGCGGATGCCACCTATGTGGCAGTTTGGGAAAACCTCCAGTCTTGAGGGCATCCCTTCAACTTGATTAGTCTATTGGGTCGTCTTCCACGCTGCCCCTTACAAAGGAAATAGTGCCTCGCAGTGTGAAAGTTGTTAGCAGCTGTTTTTAGAAGCAAGAGGAATCACTGTGGTGATTGACGCCTAGCCGTTAAACCCATGAGGCTTCCGGATAGACTTGTTTCACACGCTAATGTCTTCCAAAATCTTTCAGTTTTTCATGAAATTTAACATGATCGTTCATGCACGAGGCCACCGATACTTATTTGGCATCTTCAGTAGAGTGATAATCTTGAGTTCCTATGCTTCACCCTTACCTAAAACGCTTGAAGGAATCAATCGCTGTGTAATGACTGACAATTCCAACCTCTTGAAGTAGTTGGACTGAACTTATGGACCTACATCACTGAGTATAACTCAACTGCGTCCTTCGGTCGTCTGAAAAGCCTGTGAGCAGTTACAGAGTTTGATTTTTAATTCACCTTCGGCTTGCATCTTCATAAATGACCTATTCCTTACTTGTCTCCGCTGTCGTTGGTTGCGAATGTCTGCAGATGTTAAAGACCCTCAATACATTTCCATCTGAAGATACTTGAACAGTTTGCGCGATTTGCCTTGGACCAGTGAGCTTGCAATAAAACCCGGTGGATGCAAGACCAAGCAAGTCCAACGGCTGCGAAACACTACTTACTACGCGAATAAATTCTACTCCGTGTGGCGCCCAAGAAGGATTTCATCTTCTATGGCTCTCCGTAGTGAAGTAAAACGCGAGAAAAGGACAATAACGCTTTAGCGCCATTCGAACAACCAATTACCAAGTATAATCCATTCTATGTAAAGCTCCTCTGTCATGACTTCAACCAACCGAACGTCCGGGAAGAAAACAGCCATTTGGTCCCCATTTCTCCACAAGAATGAATTTTACACACAGAATGCTGAATGATATGTCAATAGGACGTTAGCAGTCAGAAAAACAGATCCCGATGAAACTGAGTGTGAAATCAGAGTCGTGTGCTGGTTGATGACCAGGCATTATTTAAGTGGTTGTTCATGTAAACTGACGTCCAGAAAAGTGTTTCGGGTGGTTGTCCTCCTAAACTTGAGATCTAAGACAGCCAACTAAAGTATCAGCACAGCATAATTTAGATATACTACCTACCCTTGAACATAAAGCGTCAGGCATAACTTAAACTTACGTTCATCATCCTTTCTTATTTTAAATTAGACACCAAACTTGCTCAGCAGTATCGTCATCAGTTACGTTGTAGTAACCAGCGGCAGTGTAGCTTCTCTAAGGATCCCGGCTGCAACCGTGTTTTCTTGCTTGTTTGTTCTGTACGTATGATTCTATGTAGGCTTTCTATAGGAGACCTGATTCGAACCCAGTGCTACTTCGTTCAATCGTGCAACTAATTGCATGAAGCGAGGGCTTGCTCCTTTCCTAACGACTCATCTATCATGTCACTCTTCAGAGTCGTTTGACTCGGACCTATTCGAGTGTCGTTTAACGCACTCGAAGGTTCCAAGTACTTTTAACGGGACGCGCTTCCGAACGCCGCTGACTGGATCGTAGCCCATCTAGCGCTTCGCCTCATTCTTCTCTTGGTTACTGTCGTGGGTCCCAGACAGTACTAGTGCCAACTACATATCATATTTCCAAACATTGCTGTAAATATACGGTTTGTTTCCAAACCTCCCTGCGTTCTCTAGTTTGACGCCTTGTGGGACTGCGTTTCGACAGCTCTTCATGAAAGGCGTATTAAATTGTTAGTGGACGAGGGTCTAGCGCATACCCACTTGTCTACTACAATGTTATTCTAAACAACGACACGGCCAACTCCAAGATAGGTTTACCATCCAATTTCTGTTAAAAATCCAGATTCGTCAAGTATTAAAAACCGACAATGGCAATCTTTCCTGTTGACACTGCACCAAGTGGGTAGGAGCTAGATTGCTCGAGAAGGTCGAGTAACAACTACAGTGTCCTGCAACCCCTAAATGCTCAAAACCGACCAAAAATCTTCATTACAACAAAACGTTAGTTAGTTTTGTAGGAGAAATTACAAAACAATTATGGGGACTATTGTGCACGGTAGTAGCTGGTGACTATTGAAGTGGTGGGCCCATAGCTAAACAGGATCAATCCGACGAGTCTGGTTAAGTTAAATTGTGAACAAATGATGTGAAGTATTGTATTTTAATTCACTTGTAAGTAACTGCTCAAAATAATAAACGTATAAGTAACTCCGGCCTGTTGGTATTTCGGCGTTTTTTATTCTACCTGGAAAGACTTTCGTATTCTTCCTCTATCCTCTTCAGATTTAACGAACCTGTGAAATAGAAACATAAGTTCGCACACAAACCAAAAGTCGATGAAACGACCCATTTGGGTTAATTGTGCGGCTTCGTTAGTGAAGTGACATGCGAAAAGCAGCATATTTCGGGGTTGCACTTTTATAGCGAATCGCATGAAAAGTGCGGAATAGAATATCAGTGCTATATAGTGAAATAAACATTATCCTGTGCGCTTACCGGTAGTCATGTTTCCACTTATCAACTCAGGATTCTTCTTGAGATCAGCGAGTGCAGCAAGAGGTAACCCCCAATTCGCTATGGGACCCCAAAAATGCTGTGAAAGTAACAGGAAGCATTAGTAAGTTATGGGTCCACATGGCTGTAGGCTATAGCTACATGGTCGTAGTCTGTGAGCGCAGTCAGTTGCACAAAGTGCACGCGACCGTTTATATTGTTACAGATTTAAAATGATGTATGCCTACTACATCAGTCTAATGAGTCCCTCATATCGACCAACTTCTACGCTGTATCCCGCTACATCTTGATATAATTATGTCTTGTAACTGTGCACTTTTTCAAAACCAACAGGAGCTTTTTCGATCATCCTTCATACATCTCGAATTATTAAACGGCTTTCTGAAACTTGTTTTGGAGACAATAAGGACTTTATTTTAATCGTCAAAATCAATACAGGTGTATACTTACGATGCTCTGTGCAGCTTAGTGCGCTCACAGACTACGACCATGTAGCTATAGCCTACGCCGTCCACATGTGGACTCATGCATGGTCTTCGAATTCTGATGGATTTTTTGTCACTTACTGTGCTGTAATAGTGAAAAAATGTATCTACAGAAAACCTTACCTCATGAAATAATCCCGGAATTCCTTGCTTGTTACATACTTAACTAACTTTGCGGAAGACATTGTTGAAATCGAACGACCTTGGATTTATAAGTTCGCCGTACGTTCGGCCTTCGCGCAAGTTCAATGAAATGTGCCACAAAAAGCTCCATCCACTTCACAAGGCCTCGGGGCGCTATTCATAAAAGTTATGATTTCTGCACACGTGGTTGTGTTGTCCTTGGTTTTCTGCAGCAAATCAATATGATGAGCAAAAACAACTATTTTGGTTATTTGTACATGGGTACGTGGCTGGAGATCTGATTCACCCGCTTCCATTCATTCAGCTTACTCCGATATGAACCCGGGTTCCACTGATTTGAAACCAGTCACTTAAGACAGATCATAACATTGATTCCAGAAAGTATAACCAATACTAGTGTGGGATTATTAAATCTAGCAATGTTTTAGTGCGTGCATGCGGTGATTTAGCGACTCCGAAGCATATGCAACGAATACTAGACTTGAATTAAGAATACAGATAATAACGAGAGCCCAAATGTATATTGTGCAATAATTACAATATGTCTAGACCCGCAATACTTGACACCGATTCGCGGAAAGTGTCGAGGGCGTGAGCAAGCCGTAAGTGTTTGTGGCTCCATTGGCGCGCATAGGCCGACAGACATGTGAACAGACAAACGCAGTCACATTCAGCGAGCAGACAGCAGGCGAATATCCTTACGATTCCATATATACTGTGGACTGGTCTTTTAAGAAAATTATTCAAGTTTGTGCACCGTGTAGAACGGGGCTTTCTCCAGGCCACTGCAATGTAGTATGTAATTGGGTATCTAATGACATTTCAAAACTATCCAGAGAAGCAGCTAACGATCTCAGGGGAAAGATTGTTCTGTAAAGGAGGAACTGTTAACTGGAAGAAATCCGGTGATGGGGAATATGAGGCCTGTTTTCATGACCGCTGTTATTGTCATCAGTCACTGTGGCAGGGAATTCTCTTTCGAGTCGTTCGTGAGAAGAAATGAGCGTAACTATTCAGTTACCGCGTGAGCCCCCAAACTTAAGTAGACAGAGACCAAAGACCGTAACTCGGGGTTGGTAAAAGTAATGCGGCAGGTCAAAGCCCATTTTTAAGGTTTATGGATAAGCGCGTCAGTAGGTGATTGCTCTTTCTAAGGGATTGATATACTCAAGTCGCAGTTTTATATGAATCCCTTAAAGTGTTTCAACTGCGCGCTTGTCTCTGCAAGGCTCCTTTTAACAGTGCGAGAGTTCAAGATTCTAATTTGGCGGCCATCTGACAGGGATGAAAGGCAGGTAATTTTGACGACACTGAACTACCTGAGCATCTTTTAAATTTTGGGGTTGGACGACATTCACTACTGATAGCAACCATCGAATTTAGACGAACTCCCGCAACAGCCTCTTCCGAGGAAGGCAACGCGGTCAAATTTCTGTGTTGTTGTACATCGTTAGCAGCCCCATGCCGAGATTAGACATCCGGCCACGCCTTCATGATGCAGCTGTGTTGATCACCGCCTCACTGCCCTCACGCACGGCAGGCTTGAACTGTCATTCCCGAACGCCAAATCATTTTCGTATGTCAGTTATGGCCAGTGATCTAAAACATCTCCTGCCAAACCTGCAAAAGTGAGAAATTCCCAACTGTCTGAAAGCTACTTGCGGACCACAACAATTTCCTCCATCCAGGTGATCGGACACCTTTAACAACGCTCATGACAGAAAGTAGGCAGGCTCAGAATTATTATAATTCAAGACAATTGTGGCTCCGCGGGAATTATGCATTGATATCTGTATCGAATTTCGAAGCCTCAGTCATGTGAAAATCCGGCCCAACACAACTCCCCCAAAACGTTTATCCGTGTATCTTCTATCGCCTCTATTTCTAGCCGTTAATTGGCGTTGACCTAGATGTTTTGTTTTATCGTGTCAATTGACAGCTGTGCGAATAGCCACTTGTCGCTTTTTGTACATTGCCCGAGTGGTGCGTGCATCACTTTTTGGGCTCGACTCGTCCCTGCCGTTTTTGAACCTGTTGACCGCTCGAAAGAACTCCGTTGGGTAATAATGTCATATTATGTGCTTAAAGTTCATCTTTAGCCTATTTGGCAACAAATTGTAGTTATCTCCTGGAAACGATCCATCGATCGAAACTGTTGAGGTTGTCTACTTAGTAACTTTGATCATTTTTTCAATAGTACCGTGGCTTTGTGAACCAATCCTGTTTTAACCATTTGGGATCGTCTTCGTGGCACCTTCGATGTCTCCAGAATCTCAAACTACCTGCGACGTGAGTGTTTCTTTACCAGTACTACCGTGCCCGTTCACACTTCTCTGTGAATGTTGATTCACCACAAATCACTAACATCAAAATTGGCGTATGGGTGTTAGTACCGCAGCTTCACTTGTGGCCGTATGGTGAATCCGCGCCATCTCTACTTCTGCGCGCTGCATTCATTAGGATAACAGTGTCTCAACTATCACCGTTGGGATTGCCCCTCACCCCGCCTGGCTCTTGTTTAAATTATGAAGGTCGAATGAAGTTTCCGTCTACATTCGTTCTCTCTAGCGGCGATCGTGCGGTTATGCTTAAGGTTCTCTCACGTTTAACTTCCTAGCGCCTTCCATTGTTGGGCTGAATTTCGTTTGTGGAAAGCGAGTGAATCTATAAATAGTTTGCTTGTAAATTCAGCGCCTTCTCACTACGACTCCTGATCTGTGTTAACTCTAGGCTGGAGAATCTTTCGGTGTAGAAACCAAGGAACTAGCTTCATGACATCCACCAGCCGGCTCCATGTATTATTGCCACTGCTTTCTGTTAGTTATGGCGACCTACATAACCAACAAAACCAAATTTTTCTTTCCTGATTTACGTAATTATACACACTTGTACAAGGCGCTAAATTTCATGCATTAGTTCCACTGGTTTTGGGGCGCTTGCAGTTGTCGAAAATCCTGTTAGTATACTTTAATGATGCCGTCAGATACCTCAGTCCGAAAGTCGGAGATCGCCGAGATGGATGCGAAGAAAAAAGCCTTGAGTATTCTTGTCTCTGCTTATATTCCGGACGACCCAGAATACTGAATAGCGCAGCTGGAGCTGCAGTCCCAGTTAACGCACATCACTAGCCAGACTACAAAGTTCACACATTTGGCTACGGCGATGCCGATGTCGGTCGCGTCCTGATTCATGGACCTAGTGATTAGACCACCCGAGGCAACACTTACGATTCACTGAAGAGCGCACCATTAGAACGTGGCGTCGTATCAAAAGAAATACGACTTAAGCGAGTGTTTAGCGATCTACAGCTATGGGACCTTAATTCATCTCAGCTGCTTCGTCATTTAAGACAGGAGGGGCAAAGTCACAGGACTGATGACAAACCCATGCACCACCTTTGCTTGCAGAGATTGTCCGACTTTGTCCGGGTGATTATTTCTCCATTCCTGTCGACGAGTTTTCTGGATGACTTGGCAACACTGGCTGACTCACTCATCGAATGCCTCCCCAGCAAAATGCATCAGATGGGGACGCAGACAACAAGCATAACTACCAATTCAGCACCATAAGTGAAAGAACTTTGTCTAGAAATTGAAGCTCCTGAAGCTTCTCGACGGCGTTCGTTTTTCAGAGGACCTGGTCGTTCTAGGTCGCAGTCAAAGATGAGGTACCTCCAGTATCACCACAGATTCAGGACCGAGGCACAGGAATGCACTTTTTCAACTATTTCGGAAAACTCAAATGCCAGCATGCAATGGCGACAGCTGTTGCTGGCAGTCTTACTTCTGGTTATCTACCTTTCACACCCGATAGGATTGCTGGGTTGCGTTTTCTAGTAGACACCGGTGCTTGAGCCAGTGTTGTCCCGCCTAGAGAAGAAGATACTCCTCGTTCGCCAATGGGACCCCAATATGCCCTACTGACACATTCTTCCTCAAGTTGGATGTGGGCACGCGACATGTTTTTCGCTGGACGTTCATTATTGCGGATGCACCAGATAGCATTCCAGGCATGAGCTTCTTGAAGCATTTTGGGTTAGTTACTAACGCTGGTCATCACAAGCTGCTAGATTGTCTAACGAGTGCATCCATCGTATGCATCATTTTCTTCACGTCTGTACTGAGCCTGCTGCTGCTGAACGAAGCAGTGATGATATCTACCTAGAAGTATTGCATAAAATGACAGAATTAGCCAGTTTGTGGAATGAGCTACCTACCCTCGTTACGGACGTGGTACATTCCATCAAAACGAAAGTCCCACAAGTTTCTCACCGACTATGGAGACTGGGATCAGACAAGTTGCGCATCCCTCGTGTCGAATTCCAACACGCGTTGAACATGGGTATGATTCGCCTTTCGGATAACCCAGGGACATCGGCTTTGCACATGGTGCCAAGAAAAAATGAAGGCGATTGGCGTCCTCTCGAAAACTACCTTGGATTGAGCGGTGCCACTGGTTTGAATAGGTGCTCCGTGCCACACGTCCAGGATGTAAATACTAGTCCCGCAGGCAGAATAATAATCAGCAAACCCTGAGAATGCGTTCATACTAATAGCTATTGCACACGATAGAGGTAAGCCGTCGACAACGTTTGAGAATGCAGCATGTGCTCACAGTCGTTGCTGTTCCGCCCAGTTGACTTGAGCTGTGAACAACGTCTGGGATTGCAACTGCTTCAACACTTGTAGCTACTTCCTTCAAAGGACTTCTACCGTGGACAACATGGAGAAGGAACACATGTGGGAAGTAGTGGTAAACGTGTACTTGAAACACTTGGAGTGCATGCTAGGCATTTTTTCGACCCCATTAATTGTCATGCTACTTGGGATATTCTTCTGCACCACGATAGATAAGTGGCGTTCTAAACATGAAGTTGTAACTGGCTGAGAGGTGTACCCCCAGTGATCCACAGGCAGCTTGTGTCAACATTTTCCGTGTACTGTTTCGTATAATTGCCATACGGCTTCAATCCATTTGAAAACAACGTAGTAGGGTGGAAAGAATCAACTTCTGAGGATTCTCCGAAATACAGTGAAATGTCATACCCTTTTCATATGCATCGAAGATGAAAACAACCACATCATGGTGCCATTTTCAACCGATTTTAAGACCAACGTTTTGTCTACCAGTATATACCTGAAATCCTGTAAACAAGGAAAAATAACATAAGTATAGTACAGACAAGGAAGCTGAAAACGTTATCATACATGTTTCACTATCATTTATGTTAGTATTCTTGTTGAGACGCAGTGCCAACAATGTATGGTCGTATATTCCCATTTTGATGATATCTGTAAGATGCCGCACTCTCAGGTTATAGGATGACGTATTTCATTCCGAAAATTGCTTTCAGCGCATTCATAAGACTTGAAATGATGGGTTAAAATCAACGACGGGTTGTTTTCGTGAGAATTGTGAAAACTATTTCCCACACCGAACTGGTACTTTTGGGCATATTTGATGTACTCCAACTTTCTCACCAACGTGGCCTATTAACAATTGAAGAAATGTCGATATTTTGTCTGAAATTTTCATTTTGGCACTTCTAAAAATACCTGAAAAGCAAGGATTCGCGTCAAAATGACCGCTCTCCTCTGGAAACGAATTCTAAACCAATTCCTGCAAAAGCCATAATTGCTAATGCCAGAACTATAGTGTGCGAGATACGTCCAGGCTGTCTGTTGTGGTTCGAAGGCTTTGTTCAAGTTGTACATCCTTGGTTGAGTGAAACCTCTTGCCTAACCTTCAGTCCATTATTCTCACTGTAAATTCTATTATTTCAACTATATTTAAACAGTATGCAATTTAATGAATCACTAATACTCACGAACCTAAACATTCCATCAGTGTCGATGCCGGTAGCATTGTGTCCATTGAGAAATCAACTACTTCGGTTGCCTTGAAGTCTATTAATATCCCTGTTAAGTATATTATAGTGTGTGCATCACTCAGTC
This sequence comes from Paragonimus heterotremus, assembly GCA_013368495.1. Lineage (NCBI taxonomy): Eukaryota > Metazoa > Platyhelminthes > Trematoda > Plagiorchiida > Troglotrematidae > Paragonimus > Paragonimus heterotremus. The sequence goes on from LUCH01005046.1 coordinate 26,027, forward strand.
TCAGCAACTATGCACATTCACTCACGTATGTATGGCCCACTACTTGCATATGTCCAATTTTCGTTGTCAGTTTCAAACAAATCTCTTATGGGCTCTCAATACATTTTTTCATTATTCTTTCCGTAATGTGCGTTGAGTCTTCCGTAACTGGGAACCCCGAACCAACTTTGAGGGGTTTAAAGAATTCCTGCTCCACGCATTTGAACTAGTAAGGCCCGGCTTATCTGGTAAATCTGTCTCCAGTAAGCGTAGCACTTTTCCATTTGGTCGCCACCAACTTATAATTAATACATTGTTCGCGCTAATTTTAAGCAGAATGCTGCTTTCCGTTAATTCCTTCACATAGGCTACTGCAATTGCAGCTCCCCCAAAATGTAGTTGCGTCAACCGTGTACGCAAATGTCCCTCCAGTATCTCCAGGTGTATCCCACTACCACTGTTCGTTAGGGTTTCGGAGCGCATACATGTGGATTATTATCGTCCGTTTCTACATGGGTAACATACCTTCATCAGACGTGCTCTTACTCGCGTCGGTCCGTGGTTTAGTTTAACTTTTGTGGTCTAACCACCGGCTAATATTTGTTTGAGGCAAGTAGCCGCAAGCTGCAATATGTATAAACACTCCTCAACTTTTCGCCCACGACAAAATATCTCACTTGTCAGGCTTTCTGATTACTTAACTTCTACAAGTACTTGACTGAAAACATTGATTTTTCATATATATTGAACATTACCCAAAAATGACCACGGATGTCGCACTTCCACACATATTCCTGTCGGCCCCCATCATAAAAGAGCGTTAGGCTCAAGTTTTTCCCCCCACTAAAGCCCGTCAGTAGTGCATATCCTTGCGATGACCGGGAACAGAACTCTGGTCATGGTTTCTTGAGGCAACCGCGTTGGCCACTGTGCCAATGACGCCACATCAGGCACGCCCAAATTATCATATGTAAACGCTCAAAAACTTTTACTTGCGAATAACGATCAGGTTGTCCAATCGCCTCGGAAGGAGACACAGTGACTATCTCAACCGTGGTAAAGATGTGCACTACTGACGGGCTGTAATAAGCAAAACGCGAGTCCCGTGCTTCTTTTCGAAACGGAACGACCAAAAGTCTATAGGAATGCTACATCTGCGGTCAGTTTTTGATGATTTACAATCTATATGAAAAATCAAAAATCCTACCACTTATCAGTAACATATTGATAGTATTTATTAAGGCACATCCACTTGGACTTTCGGCCCCAGATAGTAACCAGTGAAGCGTCGTGATGTTTTCTAAACCTTTATGAAGAGGAATTCAAACGACCCCATCATCATTCACGTTAGTCTGCCACTGAGTACTGAAACGTCAGTGGAAATGGCAGTGAAAATAAGTTATTTCTGAAGTGAGTTGAAGCGGATTGTTGCTTTCGCTAGCTTTCAAATTATACAGTTTATTGCGCAAAAAATTTACAAGCAAACTAAAAACGATCGACTGACGACATAGGAAAGTGTATATTCCAATCGATTTGTGTTACGAACGCCAGGTGTACGCAAGCGTGAAGGAAGCAAAATCTGTGGCTTGTAACAAAAGTTTTCATTGATGAATTACTCCACGAGTACAACCAAGCTATAAACATATTAGCGAAAATGTTCCAAAATACCGGTAATTTAACTTACGTTCGTAAAGGGCACGTGAAAATTTATTTGATTTCTACTCCGATAAATATTCGTCACAGAATGAAATATTCTGTGAAATTCGGGCGCTGAAAACTCCACAATGACTGGATGAATAGCGAGTTTGTCAGCCTTCGGAAATCTTTCAGCAATCATGGAATTTCTGCAAAAACGTCTATTTCCTCGCAAAATTTGGAGGTCTACCATCCCTGACGGTCCGGACGGACTGATTTTCAAGTTTTCCACCATGCCGTTTGCATCAAATAGTGATGGAAAGTGTTGACAGTCAATTTTTCCATGTTAAACGCGTTTTCTGACATGACACTTACAAGCAAATCAGACACAACTCTGTATCTTGTAAAATGATGTTAAGTATATATTTTTCATCAAACCTTGCGAAAGATATGAACTATTTCCCTAGTAATGTGTGCCTCAACTTCTTCCAAACTGTGATTCGTGTCTCTCACATCGTACCCTTGCTTCTAATAGGTTTTAAAATTTGTTGTATTTTAGTGCTGTTATTATTTATATGTACTACTCGGAATTTAATGCACTGACCGCGCCCACCTAAACGTTTTTCTCACAGATGCGTTAAGAACATGTAGTACTATTCTGTCTAATGTTGTCAGGTGTGGGAGACCGTCGATATTTCTTGATGATATCTAAAATCGTTCTAATGTTTCTATCAGAGAATCTCAGTTATTGCTCGGCGAATATGCAGCATCAGTACATATAACTGAAATATTGGAGCCGAACATGATTAGTGAAATTTTCAGACTACAAATCCAGTACGGCGGTGCACGCCTCATTTATTTTGGATGTTCGATGTTTATGCGATTCCAACCAACATTACAGTGCACAACCAGAACATACGTTTCACAAATTCCTTTGATTTATCCGAACACATCTCCTTCCAAGAAGCTAAAATCAGACGGGCAATAGGTCATACCGTGCGTACGTCCGTTCTTCCTCCTGCTCGGTTACACCTATATTACATATACACACGACCTGAGTGCGGATACGTCACGCAAATATGCAATCACATGCGCAAGTCTGATGGACAACCTCTGGAAAAACTTTAACGTGCAAATAGTAAAAGTTCGTTCGGCTAGTAGCCCTCCATGAACTTTATGAAGTTTCGCCAAAGACTGCATAAGGGACTTTGATTAAGTTAACTCAGGCCGGACGTTAAACTCACACATAGTTGATGGCCATGTGTACAGGCCAGTTTTTGTTTCTCACCTGCAAAATAGACTGAGGTGCAGTCTCGGAAATAAATGGTGTACTTCACCGGATTCGATGGCTTATAAATGCCACTTCCCGACTTTTTTGTACTGAATTATTCCGACGTGTGGAAAGGACCTCCGTAAGCGGCTGAAGCCGATATGAAGATAACTGGAGCTAAGATGACTTTTGAAACTTATTCGAGGTTATCAAACGTAACGACTACTTTCTAACTGGGTTTACATGAGGATATTTTTTGAAACAGCGCTGACAACCTCTAAACAGGAATGGTCAACATAGCATGGCATTTTGTTACCCCCCTCTTAACTTGCCTGTAGTAATCGGTCACGCAGTCGAAGTTACCGATAAACGTCGGAAAGATCGTTCATAATTCCGGAAAGATAGATGTCGTACAAAATTATATTTAAAATGTACATGCACAGGACAAAACAGTGCTGCATTCTTTATGTTCATACTTCCGTGTTACGAGTGATGTGCCGACTTCAAGTGATGGCTGGTAAACAAACTTGTATACTCCCGAAATAATAAAACAAAACGAAACCGCCTCAGTTTTTCCTCCACACAGTCGTATCACAGTCTCCCATTGCCTTTTTAAGCTGACCCGTCTCTCAAACAGTCGCGGTAAATTAAGTAATCACTTTTGCGTCAATGGACGCCAATTTCAATCAACGAACCAACCGTTTAGACCAAATCTGCATCCAAACACCATTTCACTTCGATTGTGGAAAAACTGTTGAGCACCAACTTGCCAGGATTCACCATAATGAATGCTTGCTAGCGTCCTATAGTATCCCAGTAAACACCCCGACTCCGACGCGAGTTGGCAAGGAGTCGGATCTGAGTAGGCGTGCATCAAAATACAGAGCCGGCTCGACTCTGGCCAGAGTCGGATCGGAGTGGTCCATTGTGGGATTCCAGTAGGCCTGCGTAGGATCCGACGAGGCCAACTGCGCTAACGGCACCTCCCTTACATTACTAGTTATTCGCTTCAACAGCTGAAGTAGTTCGAAACCTATGTCATCCAACCCTTACGACATAGTGACACTGTTCCGTAGGTTCCACCTGCTCCTCTTCTTAGCGATCGATCTTATTCAGCAACAAGGTGTCAAGCAAACTTAACAGGAGCATTTATGCAATGAAGCGCTAACTAAGAACACCTTCAAATGATCTGACGCGGACCGCTATGGAGGTTGACAATGGACGCATCCTATAACCCTCCATATTGTTCCTACGACGGACGTACTGCCGTTAACATCTTCTACGTGACCGTTGAACATATGTTGGGTAGCAGAAGACGATTTATATCTCGTGAACCTTTTTTTACCAAAACGTCATATTACATAATTCGTCTTAGCCCGAGGAGTTGTGTCACATTTTCTTATTTACTATGTAAAATCGTGTTTCATTCTGATCCAGCAAACAGTCCTCATGCGAGAAAATATTTTGCAAGATCCGGACATTAAAAATCTAATCATGATTGAAAAATCAGTGGAATGTTTTACTTTTGGACGGATCACAGCAACCAATAAATAATGGCCGGATCCTTTGATGTTCAGTGTTTGGTATTTTTTGAACACTAACATAACCCTGGAAACGTTCAAGTAGTGCGGATTAAAACTTTTTGGATGATACTTTGAACAGCGTCTAGGCTATTTTGTCAATAACGTGTAAGTGGAATCGTGGTGCGAAACACACCTTTGTTCTCTAATTACGTTGCTGCTGGTGGCCGGGATCCACCTTTTTAATATTGTACCGCTACAACTCAGATGTATATCTTGAAAAGGTGTGGCTTGATAGCGGTCAGCCAAACGCGTTTTCACATGTGAGAAGTTTAATAGTAAATAACTGATTGAGGAAATGCCATTGGTGAATATGAATAGTCGAATATCCCAAACAAATAGATACGCGCACGGAGCTAATGAGGTTTAAAACAAGGCCACCATAGTAACACACTGGAACGCTCAGCCGTTCCCTGAGTGATCTTTAAGTGTTTCCGTTGGTACACTCACCAAAAACCATTAATAGACACTTTATCGCACTTCTTTTACTAATGTCGCCTTTAGTAAATTCGCATTCTGTCAGAGAATCAATCATAACGCGATTTTGGCACAAGGAAATTTTGTTTAAACTCATAAATATGCTCAATTTCACTGCGCGCCAAGGCGGCAGCAGATCCATGTTGGATTTCGCTGTGCACCTTGGTATGTGGTATTTTCGCCTGCAAGTTGGTTCCGTCAATGAACATAGCTGGCAAGTTATACATACTGATTTTTCTGAGGTAGCGATTTCAGCGATTTGTTCACGGGATCGAGGTTGGAGGCCCAGGTGACCCGGATCCAGTCAGTTTGTCCGTTTCGGTGTCAGCAGTTTCCTGTTGACCTCAAAGGCAGTGTCGCACCGCCCTAGACTAGGTAAATTTCGAGAAGTTCCGTGTGAGATTGTTATATCTTTTTTATTGGCTGAGATATTCCATTTCCATTGCTGGCAGGAAGTGGGTGTTGCATAAGTTCAATGGGATTTCCAACATTATTCCGAATGCATTCATGAATGAATGTTCCATTTTCTGAAACAACTGTAAGTTTTCTATCAGACCGTCCGAATGAGTTATTATGGTATCTTGCTTATTAGCCGAGATATTCCACTTTTAACAGCACTCCTTGTAAAAATGCAGCCGTTGCTTGACAAAAGTACCTCTGTTGCTAGCAACTGTTGTTCAATATCTTTGCCGACGTCAGAATTCAGCGACCCTTCTCTGTATGTCCTCTTATTTATCATCAGTTGCTCGTTCAACTTTTAGACAACCGAGCTTTAGTCCAGATGTTTCAGGATTGTCTGGACACGCGTTGTCATCAAGTCTTGGGATGTAGATCATCTCGCCTCAGAGGCCTCCGGGCTCAACAAAAGGTAGATCTGTTTTACGTCATTTATTATCTATCGTTTAGAAAACATTATCGTTTGTCAAAAAGCACTTCAATTCACCATCTCGATCCAATCGACAGCCGTTTAGCTCGCACGTACAAGAGGTTTTGTGGCGCAAACGGAATTCCCGTAACCGCATGAAACGACTGTTGATTACTTTCTCGCTCGCGGACTGTCATTGCCGTTAAGTTTCATTATTGGTGGTTATCGGTAGGTTTTTCTAATTATTCCGCGAGCCAGCTCACAAACTGTTCCCCACCTTATATCACACAGAAGAAGGCCTGAGTATGCGTTCATACTAGTGGCTGCTTCAACCTGATTCATTTGAACTGTGAATAACTTCTGGGTATGCGGTATACGTCCACACCAGTAGCTGCTCCACCCGATTGACTTAAGTTATGATCAGCGTCTGGGTATGTAATATGTATCCACATTAGTAGCTGCTCCTTCCGGACTACTTTTACCACGAACAATTTGGAGAAAGAACACATGCGGGAAGTGACGAAAAACCTGTATTTGATACGTTTGGGGTACGTGGTAATCATTTTCTTTGATTCCGTTGACTGTCATAATGATTGGAATATTCTTCTGCATCGCGATTGATACTTGGTGTTCTGGACATCATAGTGTGATTGGCTGAGATGTAATCCACGGGCAGCTCGATTTCATCTGTTTCCGCATATTGTTCCGTATGAACGCCATACGACCTTAATCTAGTTGGAAACAATGCGGTAAAATGGGTAGAGTTTACTTCTAAAGATCCTTGGTGGTAGAATTGGTCTTGATATTCTGTTCTTACGTCTTTCCATATATACCGTAGATGGAAGCAACCATATGATAGCGTCATTTCCAACCATTTCTAGGAGCAACGTTTCATGGACCAGTATCTTCCTGAGATCTTGCAAACAAAAAGTAATAGTATAAATATCGTATGGACAAAGAAGCTTGAAATGTTGTCATACATGTTTCACCACCAAATGTGTTAGTGTTCTTGCTGAAATGCAATGCCAATACTGTATGGTCGTATATTTCCATTTCGACCATATCTTTAAAACACCGCAAAATAAAGCACACTCAGGATATAGGATGACGTATTTTACCTCGAACATTGCAATGATTACGTTTATAAAACTTGAAATAGTGGGCTAACGCCAATAACAGGATACTTTCGCGAAAATGGTGGGAAAATATTTCATCACCAAGCCAATACTTTTGGGACTTATTCGATGTATTCCAATTTTTCTATTAATGACGCTTATTTACAATTGATGTAATGTAGGTACTCTGCCTGAACTTCCGATTTTAAAATTTTCAGGAATATTTAAAAATCAAGGATTCGCACCAAAATTTCCGTTTTGCCTTTTGGACGACCTTCAAGACGAATCCCGTGGAACGGATAATTGCCCTTGGGTCGTTAGCAGACGATTCACTAACCAATGCGTTGCACCTCCTCTCGGTCCAGGCGCACGATCGGTTTATTCGCCACGAGGTCTTGGTTGAACATAGTGGGAGAATACGTAATTTTTAAGTTTTCTGAGAGGACGGCTGCTGAAAGTACATTAGGCGCCAACTACAAATCGGATAAGGCAAAGGCCCACAAATGTGAAGAACATGGCATTCGGACGGTGGAGGATCGTCTTGTGATAAAAGCTTCCGGGCGATACTTGTTCATAAACACAAACCACAGGAGTGTAGAATACCCCTTTTCTTCTGACACAAAAGGCAGGTTTCCTTAAGCGGACCTCGCACAAAAGTTATCAAGGAGTGGCTGGAATATTTATGACAGCACTCAGAAAAGTAGATAATGGAATTATCATGAAGCGGACGATGATACATTTTCTGCACACACTAAGTGAACATTATTTTGCTTCGTTGCTGCTCTCAGAAGCAGATGAAAACTCTTCCATCAGATCATGATAGGGCTGTGCATCAACTCTGACCCCAATCTCCGAGTCAAGGCAGAGATTTTGATCCGTGCAATTGATTGGGATCCAGCATCCCACTAGTGATAGACCTAGGTCTATTTACCCACACCATGGCAGATAAACCCTCATCCTTGATGGTCGAACATCTAAACAGCTGCGTCCATCAGAAAGGTAGCCCGCCACACACAGAGAGAGATCACAAACCAAATTCCAAACACATGATTTCTCGCCCCATAAACATTGCGTTGTAGGTTACCTTGTTTTTAAAGTCCATCACAGTGCAAGACGGCATGGTCACTCCCGTTACTCAGAAGGACTAACTGTGGTGCCCTCCGACGGTATTATATCGGGGTGAAATGAGACCGTTTTTAAAAGCCCTCTTTTAAATTTAGAATGCCGCCTAACTGCTTGCTGGTCAGAAATTATAATCACTGGTAGGAAATCGGAAGCTGATCGATAATCATCAATCTTTGAGAAACATTCGAAAAAGACTCTGACACTCAGGTCGCGACGAAGCACCTACCATTTCCTATGAAAGTGTATGTAAGACATAAGCGGTCTAAGTTTCCACTTAGTCGCCGACGGCGGGGTTTACACTACCTGAAATGTGACGGATATCGGTCGTGAACTGGGCGATATAATCCAGGTGTCGGGTCTCCTTAGGGGAATACCTGTCAGTTGTCGTGCACAAGGCGTACGTCAGCGGCTTATGGTTTGTGAACACGATCAAATATCTGCCTTAAAGGTCATGCCAAAAATGGCGGATGCCGAGATATGCGGCTGACAGGTTCTTCACGGAAACACTATACCGCAACTCAGCTGGTTGTAAGCGTTTACGGAAGAAAGCAAGTGGGCAATGGTCGTCTCGTAGTTGCTGCTGCACGACCGCTCTTACAACCATGTCTGATGCACTCACAGTTAACGCTGAAGGAGCGGACTGGGGATGGTGTGACGGCGATGATATTTTGAAGATAGCTGTTTTAAATTAATGCAGGCCGATGTATGTAAAAATTAGCTCACCTTGCATCTGAGCAGATCGGTAGGCAGTTGCATAAAACGGGCACAATTAGGAATGAAACAGAGATGGGAGTTCGTTGAAACCACCGACATAGCAAGGCTGTTTGAACAATTTGGATTCCGGATAATCCAATATTGCCAGTATTTTGTCGATAAGAGGTTCGATCCAGATCGTGAAAATACTGCTACCTAGGAAGGTTAGGTGTGGCATCCCAAGTGAGCACTTATCTAGGTGCATAGTCCCCCTGTAATGCAACAAACGAGCTAATGATGTAAGCAATTGCGCGCAATGTCCTTCCTGCGATGAGCTAGCGACCAAGGTATCATCCAGGTGCGGATAAACACCGCCCAGTCCACGATACAAGTTGTGAGTGAAACGTTGAAAAGTCCGAGCAACTTTGCTGAGATCAACCACCAGATGTAAAAGTTTGAAAAATCATAGTGGTGTTATGACTGATGTCTCCGGGAGCCACAGAAGTCCTGTCATAAGCTCACCTTATGTCAATTTTGGTGAACATCACCATTCCTGATGAGTTTCCCGCCAAGTCTCGAGCGCAAGGGAATTGATACCTATCGATAGTGGTTGTGTTGTATAATGTTCCATAGTCGCCACATGGAGGCCATTCGTTATCAATTTTTTCAGGTGCCGTGTGCAACAGCAAAGCCCATGAATTATTGGACGGACGGATAATGCCGGGTTGGAAAATGCGCTCGAAGTCGGCTCGGGAAATTTTCAGCTTACCGGGACCTAAGCGGTGTGGACGACTTCAAACTCCCCGCAAGAAAATGTCACGAGTAACGTCGATTGTCACAACCGGTAATTCGTGAACGGGGCGGGCCAGTAGAGAAAATTTTGATGAGTTTCTCACAGGGCCCATAAACTACAGGGTTGTCTGCCACTGGACAGACCACAGCCGTGTGCGGCGGCTCACCCCGAACATTTAGTTTTGCATAGGTATCTGCTAGGCGCAATCGGCGTGCGTCGGTCAGCGAATGGAAATTCTACGAGAAACCAATATAAACAACAGGGAAAAGTATATCAGCTACCGGGAAAACCCAGCGGAAATAGCTTCGAAAACCACAGTTTATGCTCTGGAGCAGACGAACTGAGGTCCAAATAGGCATACCATTTGCTGCCCGAAGTGTAGTGCCAGTTTTTGATCGTGCATCCGTTACCGAATGTGGGCTGACACCAAACTGCGCTGCTGTATCGATTAAGCAGTGGCATTTAGAGGCCAAGTTCTTCAGAAAAAGGCTATTGTGGTTTGACTTGCCTGTGACTGTTGTCACCAAGACACGCCGTCCTGCGAGTTTAAACGTTTGTTTCAACGACGGCTACGTGGCGATCATCATCGTTTAAGGTAATCACCATAAGTTACATGGTGCCAACAAGGATCTTGAATCTCCAGTCCGGGCATTGGACGGGCATATGTCGAAAGAAATGTGGATGGTGACTAACTACGGTGAATGCTAGCAAGAAGGTTCACTTGTTTCCGATGCAATTAAACTATTTCCGTGTTTGGTTCCAAAGGGCTGCGTTCACGAGATTCGAGTGATTCGCGCGGAACTGCTATTTTGGCGTTCTTTGTGGGTAGCAAGTTACCCGCTGAACCACTGGAGGTAACTACCTGCCGAAGTAATGGTGACGTTGCCATGCCGTGAAACCGTCCACGTGTTGCGTCAGCCAAGGCCGCTAGGTTGTAGCGACCTGGAGATAACCCCGGTCTGCCTGCTGTACGATATGCGAAATCCTTCCCAAAATCTTAGCCCACATTGTACATAGGACCTTAGGGATCTTTGCCGGCCGTCTGATTGATGCATGCGATTGCGTTCGTTTGTTCGCATGCCTGTCGGTCCATGTGCGTTAAAGACACCATATTCATTCTTCCGGCTTGCTCGCGCGCTTGACGGCCGAATCTTTAGCCCCCCAGCTACTTCGCGAATCGATGTCGTTTAGATCTGGTCGGGACCAATTGTACTTATTGCATAATGTGCTTTCTGTCTCCATGATTATCGGTATTTTCATTTCGCGCCTGGTATTGCCGCATATACCCAGGCAAGTGTTAATCTAGTACATGCACGCAATAAACGATGACACGGACGATAGTCTCTGCGTATACTTAGGCAGTCGTTGCATCAATAAATCTGACAACAGTGACATACCTACTGTACGTCGTATTTCTCGAAGAAGAGCCCATGGATTCTTGTCTCCCATCCGTTACCGTGGAAACAGTTGTTACAGGCACATTTTATCGTATGGCTTGGTTTCATTGAGAATTGTTCGCTCTATCGACTCAAAGTGACAGGTTGCTGAGCGTAGAAAGATATCGCTAACTAAGCTTAACATGTCTGTGGGGCCAACGTGATACAAGTTGCTGCAACTTGGGCAATAATGCAGTTCGCCGGTATGATGGTTCGAGGCCGAAACGAATTGGAAACGGCCATTTAGGCACCAAACGAGATTCTTCACATTTTTCATGGAACGACAAAATGTATGTTATGGCACAACTATGTAGATTTCATGGAGTATAAAAATTGTGCTGCAATGACAAAAGTCAGATATACCAAAAATGGTCCATATTCACAATTTTGTTGATGAAAATGTGTCGCCATTTTTTTCCGATGGAAGCAAAATGCCGGCCTCCACAGTTGATTTGTTCAACCTGTTTTCATGATAGTATTCCTTGTGCGAAACGGTCCACGTTATCAGGTGGTTGTTCCTATCTTCGATCTGGTGTAAACATGGGTAATACGTTCCATCCTATAATTCAAAATCTGCGAGCTGTTTTTTATTGCTTACTGACCTTGTGTTTCAATGTAGCTGGCCATGTGTACGCCAGTCAATGGTCACTTATCCAACAAATAATGACCAACACTGATGCTTGTTACTTACCCGACCAAAACATTGACTCCCACTTTTACCATTTCAGCTACAGCCCTTTTATCCTCGTACCAAATACACTTATGATTCCCATGACTGTTGGTCTATGTTTGCACCGGCTGCAAATGTCAGTGATTGCTGCCAGTACGTTATCTTTATTTTTGTCTGTCCACATGCCACCTTTTAGATCCCAGTGTTCTATCCCAGGAACTCCACTGCTATCGGACCGCTAGTCTTCGATGTGGCCTGATGATAATGATACTTTAGCACCGGATGAGTGCACTAATCAAGGAAGACATATTGTTCACCATGTTTGTACTTCATGTTTAGAATACGGGGTTGCAGCCCCGGTGCTGAGGGTGCGTGCGATGATTGGGCTGTTGTAGTAACTTCGGTGGGCTCAACATTTGTCGAGAGGTAATCCCTTAAAGTGAGCAATGATCAATGCCTGCGTATGCCGCATATATTCACGCTAGTACATGTTTCGTCCAGTTGACTTAAGCTGTGATCAACGTTGTTAAGAAGAACACCGCAGAAATCAGAATAACGTTGTATTGGGACTGTTCAGGATAAGTTACAAAGATCTTCGTCAGTGCCGGCAAAAACGAGATAACGTACTGGCAGCCGTTAGCGAAATCTGTAGCCAGCGAAGACACAGACAAACAGTCACCGGAATCATAAATATCCATGATCCGAAGATCGAAGGGCTGTAGCTAAAATGGTAAAAGTTGGAATCAATGTTTTGGTCGGGTAAGTAACAAGCATTATTATTGGTCATTATTTGTTGGATATGTGACCACTGACTGGTGTACACATGGCCAGCTACATCGAAACACAAGGTGGGTAAGCAATAAAGAATACAATACGCACGCTTTTAACGATAGGATGGGATGTGTTACCCGTGTTTACACCACACCGTGGGTAGAAACAACCAAGTAATAACGTAAACCGTTTTCCGCCCAAAATGCAATCATGGAAACAGGCTGAACATATAATTCAGAGGTATAACTAATCAACAAATGCGGCAGCATAGCTTTCATTAAGGACTACTGTGCTATTTCGTGTACAATGCAGTGCAAACTCATGGTGGTTAGAAATTACAAATTCAATGGTTTACCCGTAACCACGCGAAATCAAGCCTTTCTGCTTTGAGGAAATACGTATTTCACCAAGAACATTCCGATGGAAGCATTTTCGGAGCGTGAAATTGATCAAGAAAGCCAACATGATGCTTTTATCGAAAAAACTGGCGACACATTTCTTCCAACATAAGTGCGCGCATGAACAATTTCCGGGTATGGTTGATTTTTCTTACTGCAACACAATCTTTGTACTCGACAAAATCTTTATATTTGTCCCGCAATATGCATTTTTATATTTCATGAAAAATATGGAAAATCTCGTTTTGCACCTAAATGGCCGCTTCCAGCTCGTTTCGGCCTTAAGGCACCATATCGGCGAACTACACAATTGCCCATCTTTATTCTTACACCGGCTACTGCAACGCTCCCCTTACTTTTATTTAACCTGAGCCCCATGAATTCCTAAATTCCAAAATTAGACATCATCCGTCATTTAAATAATTTTTACTTTGGCTCTGAACAGTACATTGATGACATGGTACTTTCTCGTGCATATGGAGCAGAAGTGGATGCTAGTGAGCGGCTGTCTATATTCAAGCCTCGTTGTGGGATTTCCGGTGGGATAATTCAGTAGGTTATTACATTCCCGCAACAGGCTGGTTTTTGGGTCGCCCAGCCCAGTCAAATAATTGGTTAGTGACAATTGTCTACTACTCCCCATGTAGAAGCTAAACCGGAGGTGAAGTACTTAGGATGGGAGGGACAGTGTGGTCTTGTTAGACTCTTCCCACTTCTCGATATGCGACCTTAACACCCTGGAAATACTCCTTCCAGCCTTCCACTACATAACGCCTATAGGCTCTGTACAGTGACCACTGCGAGATGAACAAACAACCGTCCCTGGTAGGTAACCAATCTCACACACTCAGGAGTCAACCACGCTTAACTTGAAAACCATGATGAGCAAACTAGACCGAGTCCGTGTATAACACCACATGCTGGTGGCCAAGGACGATACACCCGAAACCGTAATTATCATTCCGCTTGGCTTTGTTGAATTTCTCTGAATGCCATTTGGCCCAAACAACAGAGACGAACGTTTTTAACGCTTTGTTCATGAAGTTGTACGCGATTTTGCTCTCGTCCATCCATATCCGGATGATATTTCGTTGGCTAGTTCCTTACAAAAGGAACACCTTAAGCATCATCGTGTCTTACTGGAGCGCTCGATTCAAGATAGGGTCGCTGTTGACTCCGTAACATACAGACTACGCAAGGCTATCACAGAGCTCCTGAATCACCAGTTATCAGAGAACTCGAATGTTGCACTAACAGATGGTGTCAAAGCAATCTGTGAACGTCCACAGCCGATTTCTCTTGCGAAGCATCGTCTTTTTGGTAACCTTGTTGGTTAATATGGAAGCCCCATACCCAGGGGCGCTGATGTAATCCAGCCAATGACTAATCTCCTCGGTAGAGGTGAGCACAGATCATAGTTCAAAAAACTTTCGCACACAGCGTTCAATGATCTCAAAAATGCGGTCGCCTACGTCGTTTCTCCAGCTTGTCTTGACTCGAACGCGCCGTTGTTAATTACAACCATTGCCTCTGACACAGCTGTTGTTGCCCTGCCAGAGAAGTTTTTGTAATCAATGACAATCTTTAGCTGTCTCCTGCAAACTTCCACGAGCTGGATAAACTGTTCAGCTTTTGGGCCCGCTGCCTATCCCAAACACTGGAGAGAACATACAGTAGTCGAAAATTGTCAAACCTCATCCTGTCGTCGAAAGAGCTGGACGAAATCTTCCTAACGATGAGTGTCCCAAGGTCCTGTCTTCGGGTGCTATTGAAGTACCAGAAGCACTGTCATACGGCTCACCCCAGGAGCATTTTTCTTACCTTAAATTCTTTTGCAAGACAGAGGGCGGGTTTTGCAGGAATGGTCGTGCACCACTAACTAGCTGGCAACCACTGACTCGTGGGAGAAGGCAGTTGATCAGTGTACTGGGATATGTTTATACCCAGGTTTTGCTGAAGCTTTTGATTATGCCAATCACACTGTTGTGCTTGGAAGGCTCAACTGTCATGAAGTGCAAGGGGTACAGCTACACTTCGATGACTGGATGTTCATTACACAAGTCAACAGTATGAATTGCCCCTTAACTCTGTATTTTATGGTTAGCATACAACTAACTACGGTATTTCCCAAGATTCCATTTTCGGTTTGCCGTTATACTCCGTTTCTATAAATAATCCTCCTGTTTTGATCTCGTCTCCTTTGTCGCTAGATGAAGGTGGCGCCGTTCGGTCTAACGTGGTCACTCCCGAAGTCTCGGTCATCACGCAGATCCGTCTCATGCAAACAATATTGCTGAAAAAGTGAAGCTTAAACGTATTCGCTGCCTGTTAAGTACAATAAACTATTTTGACAACATACTAACTTAGCCAGTTATGACTAAGGTAAGCCTAGGAACGTTGGTCTCTCATACTGTTCCAGCGAATACACAAAAGGTCAGTATTGCGCTAAAGCCGCTGTGAAGGCAATTTTTTCAGTCCGGCCCTTACTGGTAAAACCACTGTGCCACAGTTCCACCCCTCCGTACCAGAAGGAGAAAATGCTTCCAAAAAGCTTGCAATGATATGCAATCAAGGATGCCCAAGGGCCTTGTATTTAAGCCCTATGAAGTTAGGCTACCAGCTATGGATTTGTACTGTTCAGGGTTTCTCCCGCACGGAGTCCATCTCATCTTTGCATTGTAATTCATCACGTCAACTAACAATTCACGCATGGCTATGTTTCGCACAGTTTTTAGTAGTTTGTTTGGGGGTCACTCTTACCAGACGATTCTCATGAAGACTTACTTTGGACGATGTTTCACTAAGACACTGAAAAGCGGTTGATGAGCACTGCAACGCACTAACGCTGGTAAGAAAGTCGGTATTTGGTCTTCATCATCAAAATGAGTCTGTGAATTGCACTTACCGTTGTGTATCGAAGCAACTCTTGTTAAATCCATCAACAGTTCTGGCAAGTTCAATTTTGTTCAGAGTTCTAATTTTTGTAAGACGAAAGTAAAAGTACGTTTAGTTTACATGCACCAATCTGTCGTTATATACTTTGCCGCAAAACTAAAAATTCAGCTGATGCCCTCGTGTGCAATCTAACCAGCCTGTTATACTTACGTATTGCCTCCAGTTTTAGTCTGTGTAATGTTAGAATGCTAAGCATCTCCTTAATATTGAGGTGAAGAAAATTCCTGAAATATCTGGACCGATATACTAACGTAGATATTATCGTATATGAATATATCATTACTGGTTAATCGGTTTTTCTTCACGTCCCAAACCGTCCTTGTAAATCATCTACAATACGGTACACATCCACTTCAATTAATATATCAGTTGTGCAGGACAAATCTATAACGGAATCCAATTTCAACTTTCTTCCGCAAATGACCGTTGGTCACCCACCCGTTAAGTAACCCAGGCTCTTTTAGGGCTGAAACAACAACTACGAGCCCCCCGGTTCGTGTTGTGAGTCTAGTGATGCCGAAAGAAATTGAAAATGGAAGCCGTTCTAACTGAAACTTGTTCTTCTTTTTTGACACAGTCAAGGCCTGCATCATGTTCTCCTGGTATCAGCGTTTTGACGGGCTGCCTTCCAGCAGTTGTAAATAAACCGATCATCATTAACCGTAACTTACATCCTCACTTGAGTTGAGCTTTTTTCAGAATGCAGCTCAATACGCACAAGTGTCACTATGATGATTGTGAATCATAACAGAACTGTATATGCTATTGTTGTTTTACCGAATAG
>LUCH01005047.1:9681-42669 GCA_013368495.1 Paragonimus heterotremus
TTCTGCTATTTCAAGGTAGAAAGGCTCTCCCCATCTCTTTATTGTTTAATAAAATAGCGCTGGCTGTCTGAGCGTAGGGTTTTCGTCAATCTGCGTCTAAATTCCCAACAATTGTCATCGTATTGGCGACCAAATAAAATTGGGCGACGCTTACTCCTAAGGTTTATCGATGTGACAGAAATTCAGTTTTATCACCATTGCACACTTCCTTCTGAACACACTTTCTCACTGCAGGTTTAGTGACTGCTGCAATCTGTTGTCAGTGCTCGTTAGGTTTTGTTACCTGACACGAACTGTTGCACCGGTGCCTTTTGATACATGTTCTCTACGCCATCACGAAAACTTTATCATCATAGAGATGTTACTACTATTGTAATTTTTTTGCTTCTCAATGACAATTTTGTTAATATTACCAGCGTATTAAAAACCTTGGGTCGCGGGGCGAAATTTCTTCGAATATTTCGAAATGGTTAGGAGCCATTCGTCTACTTAATTACACAATAGCCTGTACTGAGTTGAGCCTGATCTGATTCGAACATCCTGATTCTTTCCAAAGTGCGTATTGCTAGTTATTTCATTAACGATAATTGCCAGGTCTGTCATCGACTTACTGCCATGATTGTATGAGAACAGCCTTACTGGACACGCATTTTGTACTTGAAAAACTGTAGACCTCTGATCTATCTCAGTTTGATTTAGACATTCAGGTCATCAGCAGACCACTACATTTACCAGACGAGAAAGCTGTGCCCATTTGAGTTTTCTCAACTTTTTCTGTCCACTGGCAACCTTCCGATTGTGAGAACAATGCTACTTTTAAATACCTGTTGACCGAACCTTTCAGTAGTCTAACGAGTGGCCGTGCAGTCGGGTGGGCTTACTGCTTCAGACGGTCGTCATGAAGTTGACTAACGACCAGGATGCTCTCTTGAGGGTACCTCTTTGAGATTATTCCAAGATCATAGGACGAAACTACTCAGGCAGATAAAGATCTGAGCAGCCCTGTAACAGAATAGTATATTCAGTGCCGGCATCATCTTGATGTAAAACCTTGCACTCTGAAGATGCAAATTGCTTCCTGAACGGATCAGCTGCCCTGCTATCTATACTGTTCAGCATGGTTTGAGTCCTCTCTACTAGAAAACCATGCACAGCATTATTGTCCGTTTCTCAGTCTGACTTGTTCAAGATTGACTAGGTCACTTGCGTATTTGACCCTATATGGAACAGACGGGTCTCTCGGGCTATAACTTTATGCAGTGCCTGATATCGTCTTCGGGTGTGCATTGTAAGTTTCCGTAGATGTATGAACATGTTTTTATTTTCGTGTATATGTTTATCTGAAAAGTTACAATCACACTTTCAGGTTATAATTCTAAACTTTCTTATTTTACAGTCTATTCCTATGTCGTCTACTTTGGAGTATTTGAAGAAGTTCACAGTTGTAGTAGCCGACACTGGAGACTTTGAAGGTAAGCTGTCTGCTCTATTCGATTACTCCAGCTTTCAAACAATACTCTCCCGTGGACTCTACCACGAACCCTTCTCTCATACTGTCGGCTTCTAAACTCCCACAATATTCCCACCTCATTGATGAAGCAGTAGAATTTGGCCGAAAACAACAGTGAGCCCTCTGCTTTACAAACGTAACTGGATAAATTGTGTTACAGAACATTAGAGGCTCAGATTGAGGCAGCCTTTGACCATGTATTCGTTTTGTTTGGCTGCGAAATTCTGCGTGTAATACCTGGACGTGTTTCAACAGAAGTAGATGCTCGGTAAGGAATCGATCGTTGCACGTAGTAACCGTTATTCCGCTAGCTTTTCATTCGATGTGAATAAGCAAGTGGATGCTGCTCGTAGATTGATTGGTATGTACGAAAACCGGGGCATTTCTAAAGATCGTGTTTTGATCAAGCTGAGTTCCACATGGGAAGGAATTCAGGCAGCGAAGACCTTGGAGTCAAAATATGGCATACATTGTAATTTGACGCTAATGTTTTCTCTTTGTCAGGTGGGTTACGCTCTATAACTTCTGACGTCAATAGCTGTCCATGGTGCACATATTGGCCAGTACCAAGTCATTGCTGATTTCATTTGGTCCAGGTGCTTCTGCATTTTTTCTGTTTATAACTAATAACAGAATGAAGTTTACAGTTTTAACATGGTATGTTTGCTGCTGTGGAACGTGGTAGGTCACGTATGTACCCGAGGCTGTCAGTCTTCACTTATTTACTCTGGAGCACTCGCCGTAGCTGGGGTTCGAACTATGAAGCGTGCGATGTGTAGTCGGCTCACTTGTTGCTTAACCACTGCAGACTCAACCTAGTAAAGACTGGTTTGTTCGTCAAACCATCGTGATCTCTTCACGCATCTTAAACTAGGCTG
This sequence comes from Paragonimus heterotremus, assembly GCA_013368495.1. Taxonomy (NCBI): domain Eukaryota; kingdom Metazoa; phylum Platyhelminthes; class Trematoda; order Plagiorchiida; family Troglotrematidae; genus Paragonimus; species Paragonimus heterotremus. The sequence continues at coordinate 12,070 of LUCH01005047.1, forward strand.
TATAACGGGTTAAGGGCGTCAAATTGTTAACTTCAAGATGTGTTTCTTTCGGTAATCCCCGACTTATCTGGAGCGTGAGTCATCGAGCGTCGTTGGGTCTGAAGGCTGTCGTGTGTGGTGACAGATGGTATTCACCTACTCTCGGGTTGTGCGCCACTGTTTCCGGTAGCTTTTCATCTATTAATTGCTTAATCGTTCCGCTTTCTGAGTTTTTTTAAATTATTTTCCCCCCGAAGTTCCCCCTATTTAATTAGCTGTGGCACTGACGCCGACTGTCTGCAGCTAGTTAACGTATTATTTGTACTTGGGTTGTACTTCAGTCTCGCCAGTATGGATCCAAGGTACTAGTTTGGTTGTCTTCAGTAGCTGTCTTTGAGATTATATCATTTGTTAGTGGGTACTCAAACTGTCATTTAGATCTTACCATCGGAGTATGTTTATTTCCCGAGAGACAAGTGTTCCAGTTTCGTACTAGCCTATCAATTGGCTAACTAGCATTGGCCGGCTTGAACCAACGGCATCACTTACATACCTCCTGATCTTATTCCTTCGGCTTTATATTAGATACGTGATGTGAGTGGAGCCACAAGTTGTGCGGCGCAGGCCGCCTGTGATCGTGATTAAGCGTCCTTTTAGCTTCGGCCAGTGTGACAGGCTAATCCGAAACGGATGCAACCAACCATACAGCTCAGGCTCTCAAGGATGAGTTCCGCTATATGCCTCGGCAAATCACTGAATGTGGATTTCAAACTGATTCATTCTTGGCTGTTTAGGATTTTGTAATAGATTCAGTGGTGCATCCTCCAATCTGGAAGTGTTAGGGGTTGGCGCTGAAGGTAATTCATCAGCATGGCACGTAGGCTGATTGGCACAGTGCGAGGCACTGAACGGAGATCGTTTCTTTCCGGTGATTCAGGAGATGCACACAAGCATATTGCTTGTTAGAGTCCAACAGTGGGGTCATTTGAAAAAACGAATATTCTTGCATGTCAGTAGCGTACTTGGAGTAGACAACCAGGTGACGAATGTTCCCGTCGGAAGCTTCCAGCGACATCAACACATATTTTCATGTGGAGTGGCATTTACAGCCATACAGAAGAGCGTTCCGACCGAATGTAAAATATCTAGGGGGACAGATTCTCGATGACCTGACCTACTCCTGTACTGCCTGTGTGTTGCATCGATCCGCAGGGTTGTTCTAACTAGGACTTTGGTCCTGGCAGGTGCGACCTTGTTAGACAAGCCAGAGGGGAGCAGCCGGACAAAAAACAGATGTACTCAAGGTTGTCTGTCGCACTACTGACTGCATGGAAGTGCTTAGATATTGAGACATGATCCTGTCAGCATACAACAAAGCCATATTTATACTGGCAACACTGCTGTCTTCCGAATAAGGAAAGAGGGATTGGGGAATATACCCGCAAAAGGGCCTCTGTTAGCCTGACGGTTGGTCGTAACTAGTGACGTAGTATTTTGGTGAGAAACGCTTGGTATCAGTCTAAGACTTTGTGTAAGTTTGAATACGTTCGTTGCGCGCAGCGGTGATCAGAATCAGACATGGATGTCTTATTGACTTCACCCTCTGGCTAGCTAGGCTGCTAGCTTTCAGGTGAATGACACCCTTAGACCTGTTGTCTCACAGGTCAGACTTTTGAATCAAGTCAATTTCCTTCCGCGGCGTAAACAGCTGGAAAGTATCAGGAGTTATAGTCCTTCCAACAGTGGTATTATTTATTCGCTACCCCTCTATCTTATTTTGACTCCCACTTTTTTCTGTGTCCCCTATACTCGGGTGACAGCTGGTAAACGCTGGTGCTTTCAGTCTCTACACTGTCCAACCAAATGATCAACAAGCTTCTCTAGTGGTACTCTTTCAAATCTGGAACTTGATGCATGCTGTGTATCGGAGACGCGCGTCTAGGATTCTAGCACTGTGACTTACTTGTGCTTAGCTCTAAATAAATGTCGATCCAAACACTCCTTCCTCAGGGTCTCTAGTGACACACAAATTGAATCTCGTGGACAGGTGAGAGTGGGAATGTTACGGATTTTCGGAGCGGGGCACTGTTTGCTCGACTGGATTCCAATAAAAGGTCGCCTATGTGCTTTCATACTCAATTCGTCGATAAATTTTTATCAGTGCAACTCAGAAAAGTGTTGTGTTTTCATCATATCGTTATGCACTCCAACTAGTAGTCGTTTGGATGTTACCAAGAGTGTTCTATGACGCCTCCGTTGAACTTATGAAGCAGACCGCGCACTCTGACATGATCATATTGGCTGGCCATTTTAGTACCTAATTTTGTCGTTTTTCTCTAAAAAAAGAAGCGGCTGAGTGATGTGTTTGTTGTCCGGGCACAACGCGTTGACAGTGATGAATGGCTGTGCAACCGTGCACATCTCATGACCTTTGTATTCCGTGTACCGCATTTCAACACAGAAAGGAGCATTGCATTGCATGGAAGCCGCCCTGTGCTTCTCACCTGTAGACATAACTTTATCATATAACAGTCTGCTACAGGTGGTGACACTGTTAAAGACTATCGTGTGTTTTGTAGCAACCATCTGAACTCAGATCATGCTGTTGTGCATGCCCGAATTGCTCTCTCATTCACTTAAATGTCACACACTTATAGACGCAAGCTAATATTCGAGAGAAGCAGGAAGCACTGGTGAACACCCTCCTTAAGTATGGTTGGGCCACAAGACTTAAAGAACATTTTTAACGGATGGCAGCGTCTATCCTCATATGTTCTGATAAAGCCTCGCGACTGAGAGGGTTGGATTTCTATCGTGTCAATGGCTTTTACGAGCAAACGTTGCTCGATTCCACATGGTTGTGCTTTGTTGTATCCATTTTCAGCCTTATTTACGTCATTTTTGTGATCAGCGCAAGTTGGAGGCGCAGTATTTTCTGGTCATGCTCTATGGCTGTTAATAGTGAGTTGATTCTACAGAGTTATGAGAGGTATAGCGGTGTTAGTTATTAGACACACTCCCATTGAGAATATGTTGTATACTTGAATTCAAACTACTTCCGGCCCACTTCGAAACAATCGTCCACTGGACTGCATTTGGTTAATTTAGGCGCCAAACTGCCTGGGCCATTTCCTTTGAAACGTTCAAGCACTCAGCTATGTAATCGTTGACCTCGATGTAGGTTGGTAGTTCTGGTCTGACACAGATCAGTAGTATGTTCCAAAAATTTCTCACTCCAATTATAACGCCATGATTTCCGCCCTTCGAAGTATGAACTTCATTTTCAATCCTTGTCCTCCTGCCGCCTCTGATTTGTCGACATCACTGACGACGGCACATCACTAGGTGACGCTGATGCTTGCACTTTGAAGCTGTACCACACGTCTCAGGTGGTTGAACAAATAAAAGGTCTCTCATTTTAGTATGATTTTATACAATTTAACTCTATCGGGCACAGCCTTTTACAACCGAATACCTTTGGTCACGAACGCAACTAATTGATTGATACAACAGCGAACGAGTAACGTGAATCGAAACCCGTTCCGCGATTAGCCTCAAACCCCGGATGACAGGAACCAGTGAAAACGTTGACAACGTAGAGTTCTGATGGGCCGTGCTTTTAATCACTAGACGATTTACAAATTCACATGAGACTTATCTGTATATACAAGCAAATGGCGTTGAGATTACCCCAGCGCGCGGTTAGTATATTTAAATCACATGCTCATCGACCTCTTAGTAACGACCTGAGATATTAGAATTTTGGCTGCGAAGTCGCGTTTCTCGTGTCAAGTTTGTCTTAATCCTATCGCAGCCCTTAATAACAAAATTGTAGGTAGGTAGCATTTGATCACAGAACGTTTTTCGACTTGCTTTTCAGCCCACTTTTGTGTTTTCAATCTGTTGCATATAGCCAACCAGTATCTGTCTATTTGTTACGCCATATTCATATTTCGGTTACACATGTTTTGTGTTTTTTTTTTATTTTGCTCGAGGTTTTTGGAGAGCTCTCTTTTCCCGACGGTTTGTTAGCCTCCAGTTTATTCCAAGTGGTATAATTTCGCTTCTCAGTGCATAGAGTTGGTCTATCCTTCATCCTAAACCCTATTCACTATTGTACTCAGACATCGCAAACTTGCCGTGCTAGATTGTGACTGATACTCAGCATCCAACAAACGCTTCGTCTTCAGTCTTGATGAGTTTATTGGCTACGAGCCACAAATCCAGTGGTTTGTCATCGGTTACACTTCGACTGAACGTTCAGTTTTTCGGTTCCTGAATAAAAAGATGAGGTTTCAGCGGTCAGGTCACAAGACGGAATCATACGTGAGATTGGTCCTGCCTGACCGCCTAACCCTAAACAAGAGCAGCTGAAGTAAGCAGCTGTACAATACAACTTTGTGATTGCAGGTAAGCACCGCTATCAGTGAGCTTTGGAACTTGCAATCTGAATATACTGGCGGTCGGTGACTTACCCTGTGCGTTAGTTTTTTTTACGTAGACTTGGATGTGAGTACCATTCATATCCTGCATTTTTTTATGCAGTTCTCATCTACCAGCTGCTAATATTTTCGAATTGGTCGGGCTTTTACGGCTAATAAGAGAGTGTGTGAACTGAATTTATTTATCATTGCATCTTCTGATTCCGTGTTATCCATCTGTTGTTCTCGTGTTCTCTTGCTTCAGGCAATCGCGTGTGCTGAAGCTGGGGTTACTTTAATTTCTCCGTTTGTTGGCCGTGTGTTGGATTGGCATGTGGCCAAACATGGCAAGAAGACGTACAGCCGCTCTGATGATCCTGGTGTGCAGTTGGTTACGCGAATCTATAACTACTATAAACGGCATGGTTACAAAACCGAGGTATGTTTATTGCTACACTTGTTTCATTGTTTTCGTTCCCATTATTTTGACTGTCACTCTTGAAGGCAGACTCACAAGTGTCCTGTATGTGTGCGTGTGGTTGTAACAATGTGTATGTTGTGTTTTGATCGTGTGTGTCCGGCCGGTGCGGACTGATCAGTTCGGATTCGAGTGTCGGCTCAATACATACCGACCTAGTGGACATTCGCACCTACTGGCGTCCTATTTGGATTGTTACGTTGCACCGGGTTCAGTTTCGGTTAGGACAGGATCGGTTGACTTGACTTTCAATTATGCTTATATCGACCTTGGTCAAGTGAACGTTCCTACTTTCTCTGGTAACTCGGAATCGTTCATCGCGTTGGGCTGATTGCAATAACATTTGGAGGTTTTTACGAATCCAAGTCAATAGGAAACACTGTGTCCAAGTTGTCATCTTATTTGAAGTAATCACTACTACTTACGTGGACTCAGCTTTGTCAAGACTAATAAACGCAAATTGTACAACACAAAGTGCCTACTGTACTGCCCTGCAGTTGCAAACCTTGGTTGCTCCGCGTTAATGGTGTTTGCAAGCTATCTGTTTCTGGTTATTACTGTCTGTGAAGCGTTCCTCCTGTGTGGTAGTACCAGCACTTGAGCAATAATGAAGTACAGCGAAATCTACTGGGAACAGATAGTCTCCCTCTACGCGAAGTAGTTTTTTAGCCTGCCGGTTAAAGCGGCTCAGAAATGATTTACTCAGACCTACTCAGTACCTACAATATAATATCCATTTTCTGCTCTGTAAATGTTGTTGGTGAGAGATGTGTGAAAAAACTGACCATAAGTGTGATTTCTTTTGATTCCACTCCGGCTCCCCAGCTGATATCCAAAAGATATTGTGTCATCGGCCATGGATTATGAAGGATATGGTCATGAGTCGTAGTCAGTGGATACAATGTCATGCTTATTATAGTGGTTCTTCTTGGTTGTATACATTTCTTTCCGAAATTGAGAACTGGAACTAAACAACTGAAATTCCAAGGTCGTGTGTGGTATAAGTCTGATAATAAAACATTTTTCTTTCACTGTCGTTATATATCTTGTTTAACGTTTTTTTTCTTTCGTAGTCTTGAATTTGCCCTCACTCTGTTCTCGGGCATGCACACTCATAACAGTGAGAACAAATAACAATGATGCCATCAAATAGAGAGAAAAACGGCTGAATACTAGTGCATAGTGTTATTTTTGGGAGCTAATACATTTCCCTCATTGACACCGCTGGTTCTGTGACATTGATGTTATAGATCCTTGCTTCCCCAACCCAGGGTGTGTGTTTACCCGAAGTCGCAATGTTAAAGGTTTTGCTTATTCGTTCCGGTTTCGCAAATCTAACTTTGGAACAACATTCAGTTTGTTCAATCCGACGAATCCCATATCAGAAGATCAGATTGAATGTGATGGTTTTCTGATTGTCATCGGTGAACACTGGTCGTTCGTCAGCCTTTCTGAGTAACTAGTGATTGTAGCGTAAACGGGCAATCAGGTGTAAGCAGCGATTGCCGAAGATCTGTATACGCCTTCTTATTGCAACGTAACCTGCTGTAACTTCATTCTAAGCTTTTGTCGCTGTTTTTGCCGTAACAAATTAAGTTGTCCCTAAGTCCGTTATGATAGCCTGATCTTCGCAATCCGTCATCCGTCGCCTCCTTTTAAATGATCCCCTCGTGGCAATTCCTTATGCACAAATGTGCGTCTAAGTGCACTAATGAAATTTTACGTATGCGCGTCGCCGATGAAAGCGGTTTAGTTGACGCCATAGAGTTTACCTAAGCGACAAATAGATTAAACCCCAAACTGGCGCGTTACAACGCGAATAACTTTGATGCAACTATTCTGCTTTCCCACACTTGGTCCTAACCAGCGAAGATCGTTTGCGATTCGCGATTTATTCTACTGACTCTAGTTAGAAACTCATAACATATTGGAACAAAATTTAAGCGATATGTCGCCGCGGGTTTCTGCTATATTGCATCTTCATCTTCTGATGTTTAGGCTGTGCACAAAATCCCCGCTGTTTTAAGTGGTTAAATACTGAACCCTACTGGACGTATAATGCGAACAAAAGAATTTCGATCACAAATGTGACTACTGAAGTTCTGATTCACAAATGAGAGGATTTGTTCCCAAACTATATTCGTTTATTCGATACTACTACCGGACAGTGTCATTGTTTCATTTAACTCATGCAGCCACATACTACATTCCAATCATAACCAATCTATGTTGGCTTAATGCACTCCATCAATGACTGTTGCAGCAATTAATTAGACTCGACATTTCCTATAAGCTTGTGGGTAAAGACATTTGTGATGTCATGTGATCTTGCAAATTGGCATTAGACAACGTGATTTCATGGACGGTAACCATCTATATGCTTCATTCGGATCCATATCGCTGCGATTTATGCTGTGACCCTGAAACAATTGGCATTTTACTTCGTGTTGATACGTTTGACTTTTTGATGCAGACTCAGACGAAACAAGATGTATGCGGTCAGGACATTATAAATCACATACACTGTTGATAATGACTCGAAGTCATCGGACACTTCTAAAATGCTCCACATACCAGTTCAAACTAAAAGGTAACAACAAAGGCATGGCGCGTCCCTTTCAAATTCTTAGTTGGACCAGATATCGATTACTACTACGCTTCTTAAACGAATGTACTTCATTTCTAAGTAGCAATAAAAACAAATTTTGTTTTGAAAATACACGAAGAAATTAATTTGACTGAACTCGCTTCTCTATTTCCGACAAGTGAATCATCGAAGAAGTAACAGGTTCCATGGCTAATGGTTCGTATGAGTTCGTTCCCAGGACAGGAACTCGTTAGGTGACGTTTAGGATACTATCATACTTTAAAAAAAGGAGGATGACATTATGACGAGAAAGAAATGTATGTGCTTATATTACACTACGCAGTACGTGTGTCGCATAAAGTCATGTGATACTGTGTACTTGCCCAACTGTACTGCGTGTTCTTGTGTTGTTTAGCGGTTGTGCTCGCCCCGATTGCCATTCCAATGGAATGACACTTTCTTCCCACTACAGCCACGAGCAACTGGTTTCCAGTGTCGTGCGCGAGTTCATTTTTCATCCGAATACCTTATGCTCTGTTTGACTTAAGTGAAACATTACCTCGACAAAGTAACACTTTACACTGCCATAGATCCCAGGTTCTAGTTGTGAAACCATGATGTTCGAGTAGTACTTCTATTTGTTTTTGCAAAGTTTCCAAACATTTAGTTTCTGATCATTAGCTTGAATCTTTATAGTCCTGATCAGGAAGAGGATCTGAGGTCATCCTGACAACTGCAGATATATCAATCCAATCTATGTTGTTGTCTTCGTCAGTTAACCCACGTTAATTGGGATGGTTATGTGAGTAATATGGTCATTTACCGGCGCGCGATCACTTAGTCAACTGTTCAAGTTTGCAAAATCTGTGATAATTGGATCACGCACTTCGCATTCTAGCTAAGCGTTTTGCGCATCAGGCATTATTTACTGTGACCATCAACAGCTGGGTAAAGCCACAGAGTGGTCACTCAATGACGTAGTCACAAACTATGTGTGTCGTGACTGTTCCGTTGATTACACTGGGTAAGTGTTACCTTCTCGGTTGGAGTCCTCGATCACTCAAATCGCTGGTTAGGAACGTTATATGACATAACAATAGGATATTCCTAATCACTGTTACAGTGAGTGGCGGATGGTGCCTTCTAGTTAGTTTCATGGTCGTTATGAGAAAACGAATCAAATAAATGTTGGGTGCTGTAAACCTTGATAGTTGCTTTATTTTATTCTTACGATCGCGTAAGGTTATTTGGAAAAATGTATCAAGTTCTCAGTTGCAAGTCTTGAGTTTGAATCTCGTTGTTCACTTCTCGAGTTTTATCGTTCTGCCTGGTTTAGTACTGAAGTAGTACGTCCTGTTACATCTGTGCAACCGCCTGTAAATTGACAATATGAAATATATGCTTATTTTCTACCATGACTTTTGTTTTGATGTGCTGACTGTTTATTCATTGTGGTAATCAGTCTGGGGTGCTTTTTGACGTTGTAATGTTGTTTGTTTTTGCAAATGTCTAGAAAAATTCACTGGGTCGGAGTAAAGGATCACTGGACTGTTGAACAAAGCGGAAGCCTCAGTCCCGAAGAATAGCGTGACTCTTTCTGCTACTTGTTCTCAGGTCAAATGGAAAAATAACGGGTGCCAAAAGTCACTCCCTTTCGTCCGTAAACGGATGTGCGAAGGCAAAAAAAAAATACGTGGACACATATACGGTACTTGACGATCTACAAACATTCTCAAATGGGATGGATGATGGGCAGTCATTAAAATAATTAAGGTCACTAAGCAATCAATGAGCGTGGCAGCCTAAAGGTCGAATGGGTTAAAATAGTGCGTTACGTCGATCGTACCGGGAATTCTTGTTCATTCTGGTTAAACGAATTAGTTTTCCTTGGGATGATAGAGGCATTTTATTCCGGAGTGAAATTTGGGTTCCCTGACATTACCAGCCCGACTTATCTGAGCTGATATGTGACAGCTTGAACTTCCGTTAGCATGCCGACTAGACCAGATTAGCAGGTTGCTGAGTATCGGAGCTGTGCAATTTGTCTGCGTGCAGTTAGTGAAACAACAGAACAACTGTGGCGTAACTAATGCTTGATTGGTCTTATTTTTGAGCGTGAACTTGTGGAACACACTTCACGATATCTGCTGGGTTTACATTTTTATGTATCGTTGAGTAGTTCTGGCGTAGAGTAGGCGAATGGGGAACAAACAGGAAACGTTATCTTATGCCCATTTTGACGAATACAAAATAATCAGTTTTGTAGGCAGTTGCTTCCATTAATTCTAATCAAGTATTTAGTGTTTCGTGAAGCCATGGAATTGGCTATACACTACAGAGATTATTAGAGGCTCTGTGCATTGTGACTGATAAACTGCCGTCAGGTATGAGCCTACCAATCCATTGTAGGCATTCTTGTCATTGGTCATGATCACATTGTTGACATATAGCTGCTCACCCGGGTTGCTTCAACCGTTTGTTGATATGATACAATATTGTACACAGTTGTGCTTCAGCTTTCTGTTTGAGTCGTCAGCTGAATAATGTCTCTATAAGTTGCCTTGGTTCACATTAATAGACTCTTAGGTCAAGCGGCTTGTGGCTTGAGTGGACTGTGCGCATACTATTTCGCCTTTAAAGTGGTGGACCAGGAGAAGACAACAAAATGTTTAGAGTTTTAAGTTAAACACCACTCACATTTGATCGCAGCTTTCGCATTCAGATAGACTTTCCAGCCAGACCCTTTCAAAAAGATGCACTAGACCCGAGTTTCGCTCTCATTCGAGCTCTTTAGTAGTGCATGTCCTTGCCACTTGGGGGACTGGGACTCAGGCCACGTTTTAATGAGGCAACCGCGTTTACCACTGCGCCATTGACCTCACATTAGGCACGACCGAATTATCATATCTGACCGCTCAGCCATTTTCGCCTGTGAATAATGATCAAGTCGCCAGATCGCCTTTCTCGAGGAGATACAGTTACTGTCTGTTAACTTCAATAGTTAATCCGGTGATTAGGGCTTTCTTGACAGGTTGAAATCTCTGGTCTCCTAAAGTCTGCTAGGCGATATTATTGATTACTGATGGAACGTCAAATCGATGGATATTGGTTAATTCGAAGGCGCCATCTGAGAGTAATCTAAAGTAGCACGGATGTTAACCTAACTCGTCAATTTTCAATCACCTGTTGATTACCGATCGTCCTGTTGTTTTGCAACCTCTCCACCATTAAGGTTTAGCTGCTGACACTCTAGTGTGCCAGTAAAATTGCAGTGGACCTATTGTGACCTTATAAATCTGCCGATAGAAGCTGTTGTTAAATTTGAATTGAACACTGAGAGTACATCGTAGAAACGTTTTCCGGCATATGTATGGGTATATTGAACTGAATATTCGATAGACTGATGTATTCATAAATTGACTTACCAGTCGCTAGCTAAAAAACGTCTCTGAACGACGAACGCGTGTACTGACTGTTCATCGTAATGTTCATCATAATACTACCGTAATGGAACGTGTCAGGTATACAGTGTGGACATAATTTCTGAACATTAGGTGCAAACTGTTCTACTAACCACTTTACTATCGCCTGACACGGCGAGTTTCACATATTAAAAATAGACCTAAACAGTTGGCTTCGCTTGTGGATCTTGGTTAAACCGATGGTTGATGGTATATCTATCATTATTGTTATTATTACAAAGGTCCTGTAAGACTACCCGTGATTTGATCCTCGATCAGAATCGTCTTGTTCAGTCTCAGGTTTGCTAAATTTACTTCAACCTAAGAGAACCCCTGATACTTTATTGTTGTGACTTTTCCTTCTAATAATTGTGTCTGCACTTTTCCGGTTGTGTCCTGAAAAATTCGTTGCGTTCACCTAGGTATCTGATACCTCTAAATTCTGAAAGGTCTTCGTCTTTGCAACGATCAAGTAAGTGGTAAAGGGGCCACCCAGTATCTCAGATGACCAGGATACTGCAAAACTACGAGTGGTATTATACTCACCCTGTGTACCGTGGTGTAGTTTAATAGGGTTGATTCATATGCCCTTCTCGCACCATTTGTTGTAATTTGATCATACTGAGGGACGCTGTTAGTTCGTCAGATTTCTAATGATTTCAGTGCATGCTTATCTATACACATGTTAACACAATTTGTCACTGGGCTATTTAAGCTGTCTGCTCGTTCTTTCCTGCCATTAGAATATGGAGTTTAAGAGGATTGTGGGTGCTATGCACGTCGCAGATCAATAACCATGAACTGTCAGTCTTTTAGTGTGTCTTATGTTTATGTTACTAGTTAACGCACCAATCAACTTCACATGTTGTCCGCATTGTCAATTTATCTATCATTACCCCTCAGTCGTCTAATGTGTGTTGACCATTTTCAATGAAGTTCAACGCCTGCTAAACATGTGGCTTTCAACGAGCACTTCCTTAGTTTCAAGTTTGAATGATAGACTCAACAAGTACGCATTACTGACAGTTATCACGATAAGACACATTTGTTCGCTCTGTTTATTATTCCAATTTGGTTCAGAAAAACAGCTCGGTGGATTACCAAGTCAATGTCAATATGTTTTATATACCTCTCGTGACCTTATTTAGTATTTCATTGGTCTGTTTCTCCAAATCAAATCTGAATTGTAAACATCGCGAACAAATATCTCTTATGAGGATTCTAACCAACGATTGTCATTATCGAAGCTGGTTCACCTAATTTTTCAGATCAGACGGTTTCAGTATGAAAGGTGTTTCATTCGTAATGTCAGTCATAGTTAGAGTGCAATAATCTAATTCGATCTCGGATTACCTGGACATGCGTGTGGTTGGTTGATACACGTTTCTGTTAAATTTATTGCTGTACTATTTTTAATGGAATATGATAACTCGATTTCGCGCATCGGCCTCTAGGTCCAAACGCTGACTATCCCTTGGCTTCGTCCTTCTATTTCTACGTTTGTTCTGTTGCTCGTTTTTATGATCAACCAGTAATTCCAATCAACGAACCTAACCGACATTCCACCCACGTGATTACTGGGAAATTATCACACCTCAGTTGTTTGTCTAGAATATATGTACACATGTCCACTCGTCGTAAATGACACGTCACCTGACAGAATATTCCTCTTTAATCACGCCACTTCCATCACAGATTTGAGGTTAACTCCACATTGATTATGATGATCATCGACACTTTCTTCATGGTGTTCCTGCGGTCCCCGATGTAAATTTGAGGTGTTTTGTTCTATCCATCGATATATACGTGTCAGCTGGTCTGTACTTCTAACACTTCACCTTTGTTGGCTGGTGTTGTATCTTGGCTCGTGACACAACTCTGGTGTTCTCGGGGGCTTGCCCTGTTGTCGCCTCCTCAGCGTACGGAGACGAATTGCCACCACCACCAACCTATATATACTTCCCGGGTGCTCCAATGAAGCTGTTTTCGACTTCACTATTTCAGATACTTATAATTCAGCGCTATTATCATACGGTCTGTGGCTTGAATGAGCGGCCACATGTTTGTAATTCGTTTATGATTGTCTCAAGACGCCCGGTTACTCTGTGCTCAACTGTTGATGATAATCGCTATCGGCAACTGACGAAGCAGGATCCGGAGTTACACGTTTATAGTGGTTCTGTTCCCAGACCTTATCATCCACATGCTTTGGAGTTGTTTTATGGTGCAAAATTCACCAACCCCTTCATGCCATGTTTTTCATGAAATTTGGGAGACTTTTTACCCGTTTTCGTCGAAGGCATCTTCCGCCTCTGGTTACGCGTCACATCGAGATTCATACTCTCTCATTTGATCATACTGTAGTTTTTCCGTCTCCTCCAGATTTATAAATCTGTTAGCCAGCCTCAACAGCAATACAGACACGCACTTCGCCAATATCATCATCGAATCCCATTTGAAAGCCCGCAAACAGTTTGCTGGCAAAATCGTTGAGGATAACAATATTCCTCTGTTTCAAGGTCTCTTCCAATGCTTATTTGTTTCCGTAACCAAATTCACACACAAGCTCCTGCATACTCGCACGCGAGCATAACATTTCTCAGTCATTCCCTAGCTTTCCGGAATTTTAACGAGCCCTGAACCTGTTTCTCAGGAGTTCATTGGCCTACTGAATGCATAACAGTACGAACTCATTTGTTCTAAGTTTTGCACATAATTGCATTAAAATTCCCATAGTTCCACTTTCGTTTTAGCTCTTATAGCCCACTAAACGTTGGACCTTGGCATGGGTGACTGGTGTTCTCTTCGTACTCTTTGTTTTTCTGTTGCTAATCGAATGGGCTATGGAAGAGCACCGTGTGTCTAAACAGAACAAAGACTTCCAACAGGGTTGGCTAAATAATTGCCCTCTTGGTCGGTCGCGTTTGCCAAATTCAGCATTTCTCTTTCAAAGACAATTTCACATCGATTGTATAATTTCGACCTACCTATTCGAAGCATACTGACAGCTTGTTACTTAAGCGTTCAATCCCACGTGATGTGTGTCTGTAACCAATCACTGAAACTATGGGCCAGCCCATCCTGCCGATCGATACGTTTTGGTTTGTTAGTAGCGAGCGGTTTGGAGAAAGCAAATAAGTTTATGTGCATCTGAATGTGTATTTTGTCGATAAGAGGAAAATCAGTAGAAAGTAAACTGTTTGTGGTGAAACGGTTGGAGGATGTCAGCAATTTCGAGAGTGCAACATTAAAAAAGAAATAGTTTGAAACGAGAATACAACTTACAGCCGCGTCCAATCATGCACACTTCTACATGGAACAACCTACTAACCGGCCAGTGGCAATAGTGGAAGGTTCAGAGCCCCCGCAGTTTGCGTTCTGAAGAAGCTTTTTTGAGTACATAGCGGGAGAGAATGTAGACGTGTGAGGCAGGCTTTTGCGATCGCAATCAGGTGACCGTTGATCTGCTTCGACTGTACGCCACGGACCAGTCTGTGCGATTGCCTGAATGGTTTGACTGCGTTAAATTTACGGCGACCGGATTTGTTCAGTCTTTGCCAAACTTCGAGTTAGCCGTATCAGATAACGCTTCTAAATACGTTCATCTAATCGCCATTTTTTGCGGCCTATGCAGCTTGTTTTACAAGGACAAAAGAAGCAGTACGCACAGTAAGAGGGCACATGAACACGCGGTGAACCGTTCAATAAATTTTCTGTTGCTATTAATTTTAATCACCTAACCAGATCACGGAATAGTTAAGTGCTTCACCCAATTAGAAACACCATCGTTTTTAAAAGACAGTTAATTAGTGACAGCCCTTTTGTCTACAGTGTGGAGTTTGCCCAATCTTGTTCCATTCACCATATGCTCGTGGGCGCGCTATTTCGTATAGCTACATTCAACGATTATATTACACGTGAATTGTTTTTCTTTCTGCAGAGTATTGCTAAGTCAGATTTTCACGGCCACTGCATCCAAAGGTTGGATAGGATTTTTTGCCTTAAGCATACGAAGATGTGAAACTTTCTATATTATCGAATCAGAAGCAATGTACGTTGCCTTTTTATCTGTATCGTCTCATTCAAACGGTGGGACACAAAAACGTCTATAAATGCGGTACATTAGGGTAACTTAGACTTCATAGTAAAAATGGATATTCTCATCCGGTCAGTAGTCAACGGAGCCGCCAAAAATCTGTTTCGATGGCACTTTATAGGATGCAAGACAATCCATACTCTACCTATCCGTTAAAAATGACTGCCTAGGAGAGCTCCTTCGCAAGCCTGTGACAAAGGACGCAAAACTGGACAAACCGCATACTGCAAACAAAATGTCTGTGTATCTTCCATTACTTTTTAAAAGCGTTATGGCCTATGAAAATGCAACCAGTACGCATATCGCAGCACTTATCAGGAACTGTTATGCACCTCATACTCCACTTGAAAGATTCATTGCCCGCTTATGTTATCTCTTTCTGTGTGTACTGTTCCTTTCGTTCTTATAAAGCAAGCTGCATAGACCGCAAAACACGGCGACTAGATGAACGTATTTAGAAGCGTTATCTGATATGGCTAACTCGAAGTTTGGCAAAGACTGAACAAATTCGGTCGCCTTAAATTTAGCGCAGTCAAGCCATTCAGACTATTGCACAGACTGGTCCGTGGCGTACAGTCGAAGCAGATCAACGGTCACCTGATTACAATCGCGAAAGCCAGCTTCATATTGTCCACACTCTTCCGTTACTTCAGGCTTAACCCGTCTGTTTGGGATTTTGTATTTTATTATGCTGACTGATGGCCATTTTCCTAATATTGATTTGATGTTGAACACAATCGTATTGATCTTGTAGAGGATTATCGTAAACAATTGTTCGTCGCCGTCGTCTTGTATGATTCAATGGATGTTATCGCGAGACTTTTTCAGATCGTTGTATCTTTGACTACCCTGCGTTCTCACCCGGATTACACAGTTTAAGTAGTCTTGATCACCATCTTGTCATTCAACCGACTTATTGACTTCTACGTATCCTGATTCACCTGACGCTGAAAACAGACCCTGCAATCCATTAGTGTAATATTTTCCAAATATTAATATGTTATCCGATGATGAAACACCGAAAACAAATTTGTTTGCTACAGGTTTTTATTTCGCTTGTTCCCATCAATTTCTACATCTCTCAACAATTAAATACAAGAAATGAAAAACCGACCTGATTTAGTCTATACACGTATGTATGTCATTTTCCAAACGAAGGTTTCAACACAAGTAGACAGCGCAGCCCTGGTTAGCTCTTTTGGTCTAGTTTTCTCCGAAAAAATAATTTCACACGATAGGGCTCCACCTTGTGCATACACTGCAGGGTATTCCAGTATATGAGTTGTTATTTATTTTTGCTCGGGCATATTTCAATATCTACTTCGTAATTCTGACTGAGATTGGCAATGTCTCAATTTCAATTTTTCTCTGTCTAACAATAATGCTGTCTGGTGCGGTGCGTATTTAAAAAAAACATGAACAGTTGGAACATCTCACACATAGGCTTGATTGCGCTATACTAATCTTCAGCAATTACCCAAGGAAGTTCACGGGACATCATGGTAGGCTCGAAATAGCAGTCACATATCAATGATACTGGTGTGTGTGAATTCGCATTATAAAGGATGTTTCTAATGAGGTGCCTGTTAATCTGCTCGACGGTGGGGCTTCGTTGCCTCTGCTCTGAGGCAGCAGATCGTCAGCGCTATTTCTGATTAGGACACGAATATCAACTTTCCACACCACCTTGTATCTAAAATCTGCGGTGACTCCTCTATTAACGAAACTAACCGATGCTTGTGTCCTAGGATGAAAGAACACGTCCTAAAGTGCATCCAATATTTAGTTTGCGGCGTAACTCCGCTAAACGACCCATACGTGTTTCCTCGACCGCCAAACACACTAGAGGCCGATCACATGACCCTTTCAGCAGCCGTTTTCCGTGTATTGATGCGTTATATCAAGCCTGTTACTATGTCGGTCGTGCGCTATAAGCCGGTTCAGTACGTAATGAAGCCGCTGATGTTGACACCCCGTCTGTCATGATTTTGACCAGTAGCAGACTTATGAGCCTTATTGTTCCAGTCTCACTTCAATGTTTTCTCCGCGATCTACTGCCATTATGCTTTGCAGCTGATGAGGTCATAGGTGTTACTCCCATTCTGCAAACTCGTTCCTCCGGTCGCATTGTTCACGTTTGGTATGTTAATAAAACGGAAATCTGATCTAATGCCCAGATACGATGACCAGCTAACTGTATTAATCCGCTTTGTTGTTCCCTGCCAGACTCCATAAATAATGTGGATAACTCATCAGATACTGGTCAGAAGCTTGGGTATTTGACTCAAATTGTGAGCACACCGGTGGGTTGAAGATAATGAAAATGCTTTCCGAGTGAAGTTTTTCGAATATGTAGCTTTAGTACAAAGTTAAGCTCTGTTGACCATTGGAGCACAGTTCGGATAAAGAGTGAATTCATTTGAGATATTCAATCTGAAGTCGTATTCATCACCCGTTAAGGTAGTGAGGTCATTATTTTTAATATGATAGTCTGTGCCAAGCGGGTGGTGACAGGCGAACTACTCTACACTCAGGTGTATTAAACCGAAATCCATTCTGAGCAGTACGAAGTGTCAAACTCTTCCTACCACACCTCATTTCTCTATGTTACTGTTCGCTATTTTTTTGTCTAATTTCTGTGACCGGCTCTCATATCGAACATTTTTGTTGACGGGCACGATACCATGTTCAATCGTGAATGCCGTCAAACGTACAGATACAAGAACAAAACGTTGTGATCGAAATGGTTATCTGTAGAGGTAAAACTAAACAGTTCCGTTATCAGCGGTTCGTATTCCAGTGGACAGACCTTGGTGTTTATCCACTTCACACGGATTTTTTAAATTCTCCTCTCTTGAACCTGTCCCCTCAACACTGTCATCTACGAATGAATGCACTGGCTTTGTTCACTCTGATTGCGGTCGATGTTGAGCTTCGAGGCTCATCTGTTGAATCAGATCATGGCTGGGCCTGATCAGATTGAAAGTTCACAAAGCCCTTGCATATCATTGGGAGATTCAAGGGCTATTGTAATTTACTTGTCCTCGTTGAAATTGTTGAAATTCTTCCCAACGACTCTTTGCATATTTGCCTGTCTGTCTACAGATTATGGGCGCCTCGTTCCGCAATGTGGACCAAATTCTTGGTCTGATCGGATGTGACTTGTTGACCATTGCTCCCAACCTGTTGGAACAGTTGTCCGAAATGACAGAGACCCCGGAAGTGTGCCTGACTTTGGCCAAAGGTAATCACTTTTTGGTTTCAAGCTGATATCATCAACAAACTGCTTCTGTCTAATACATTCAGTAACATCTGTTCATCTTTAGTCTTCATTCCATCTCCTGCCTACGTAAATTAGTCCTATCCCTAATATCTTCAGCTTGATTTTGGATTCTAGACTGGTAAACATAGCAGGTTCATAAGACGGAGAAAGATCTCTTTCTGGTACTTTCCTACCTCTGTGTTGGTTCGAAAAAAGTGTTGGATTATTTATTTAAAGGTGTAAATAGAGGGTAATTGGGAGTAAATGAAAGGATATTTCAATGGAGCTGCTGGCTACAATCTTGTCATCAAAGAACACTTAAGCACACCGTCAATATTCTGTCAGATGTGCGTACTTAATGACCTGTGAGACGGTTAGGAAATTTGTAGTGCGGGTTATCTTTCACATATGTACCAGTCGAGTAGTGTTTTTAGATTCTTAACCGATTGAGCCTTAACCACAAAGTTGAGCAGTTGTTCTCTGTGAACAGATCCTGATTGTGAAGCAGCTCTGTCTGCAAAATAAATTGCTTGTTTCATTACTCAATTTTAGCAAATGACCCCTTAAACGTTCATCCCTGTTTGGTGGAAAGAGATATTCCAGTAGATGACGCGAAGTGTGGAGTGTTTTGTGGATAAGAATTAGATCTTCTCTGTGGTGTCTGTAATTCATTATGTTGTATGACAGGCAGTTTCGTTGTGAGTAGCATACTACTCACGAGTAGCATATTGCCCACGGGCGACATTCAGGAACAAAAGAGCAAGCTCCGAACGCCAGGAAGACGATGGATAGGAATAGACTATCGGAATAGTGTGTACGCGCTGCGGCACCACCAAGGCGAATGACAATAATGTACGTGAATTCATGTCTGACATGCAAATGAGTGTACGAGTTTGTGGTTTGACATTTGACATGGTCTATACGGGAGTTTGTGAAATAAGAGAGTTCTCAGGCCAAGCGGCTTTTGTGGTCACAACAACTAAGAATTGACCTAATTCTGCCATCTTTATGAGTAGATTTTTTTGAGCCCTATAATTATAGTGGCTTGTCTCTTAACACCTGCAGTAAGTGCCAAATTCTTTTTCATATAAGGACGACAGACCTGTACGTTCGTTTCCTGATGTGGGCGGATTATGGGGGCGAACATAGTGGAAAGCGCTTCAAAGTGGAATGTTCCACCCACTTTTACTGAGAGATTAAAGGTTATTTGTATCGTTTTAGCTATGGCTGGACAATTTTTAGACAGACTGAAACTGTTTGCCACCATGGTCCCTACTTCTGGTTCACATACTGACACCAGTGGCTTAATGTCGCCAAGATAGTTATTAGCACAATTTTGATGACGAATTTGCATATCTTTACGTTTGTTGACATGTTCTATGGAGGTTCTATAGGGTTATCATAACTTTTCAGGCACTCTATAATCCGTCAGAGTTTTGTGACGGTGTTATTCAGCATTACTGATTTGACTATACTGGATAGTTCAAGAGCGAAGGGAATGAATGACAAGGGCTCCAAGATTGATCGTTGTAAAACATCGTTGTTTGCAGGAAACCACTCTAACAGATATTCATTCGTCCTAACTTTGAACCTATCTTCATTCAGACAATCCTAAAACCACTTGAGTAAGCGCTCATCGAGGCCTCAACTGTTAAATTCCCGTGGCAAGGCAAAATGATCAACCCTGTTAAAGGCCATTTCCGCGTTAGCGACCGTCATGCAAAAGTCACCAGCTGTCCGCAGAGTAACCATGTTGCATCTTGCTGATGAACCCATCTTCTTGGTAGTTTGTAGGCAACTGCTGTGATCGGTCAAGTCAGGAGATGCTAATTTTACATCGCACTCACGATTTCACAAACGAAATTGTTCCATTTAAAAAATCCACTGTTTCTAGTAACCTTAACAGGAAGAATATTATTAATGTGAAAGCACTATTCATTAAACGTTTTACTGTTATCGCGCAAAAAGTTCACAAAATACAAGATGAGTGGAAGTAATCTGCGATGATAAGGCTGATTAATTAAGCATCCAGTAGATTAGTTTTGTTTTCACAGCAGAATATGTCTGAATACAGGGGAGTATGAAACATCAGAGAAGGTACTTTGTGGCAGGATAAAATGTGATGGTGGTGCATTTAGTACTGTCAACTGTTGAAATAAATCTTATAGAACTTAATTTGGGTTTCCAACTCTTGATTAGCTGACTAGCCTCAAATCTGTGGGTAAGTAGCACGGCCATCTCGGAATAAGGCAGGCCTACTCAAACTTTGCACTCAACTTCCGTGATACATGAAACACTTAATTTTAATGACTACAGAAAGTATACTTCGAGGCCATTTCGAATCGTGATCAACGAGTCATAGACCTATTGTCCTACTACAGTTAGCTGTGATACCCTGTCCTGATTGCGGTTGATTTAACCTGTTACATGACGACATCGACCCTCAGGTACTCGGTTCACATTACTTTATGTCTCGATTTATTCCCCCCAACAGCTTTCCATTCTGTGGGCGATGAACCGGAATCCGCCTCTAATCTTCAACCGATAAAGGAAGCGGACTTTCGTTGGTTGTTGAACGAAGACGAAATGGCTACGGACAAATTGTCAGATGGTGTCCGACGTTTTGCAAAGGATGCTGACACGCTGCGGGACCTACTCAAAGCTCGTTTACAAGCTGTCAAGTAATATATCTGAGAAGCCGTTAAATATTTTCCATTTGTGCTGTAGTTTCTACTACCTTTTTTGAAATAAGAGATATTCTACTGCATTCTTTAAATCAACTTGTGCACTCCATCTAGTCTGATTCTATCACTTCATCTGTTTAATTTCCGAATCTTTTTCTATTCTCATTGATTCCTGATTCCGTTTCTGATGTCAGACGTCACCAAATACATTCCTGTTAGGGCCTGTTCGTGTGCCTTCTCTTTTCTATATTTGCAATTTTTCAATTACATTCACTACTTACTTTCATAAGATTTAGATTTCATATGAGCTGTGTTCTGTTATTCTGGGGGAACGTGTCAAATCGGTCGATGTATTTATGGTCCCATAACGTTGAGCTTAAAAATAACATCGCATATCGATGTAGCTCAATAACTGTAATAGTGTAATTTCCTATCTGGAAGTTCTAGCTAAATGTATCCTTCAGAAAAGGTGGACATTGTTTTCAATAACATTCGTTGCCATCTCACTCTTTTGTGTTTCACACTTATCGGTAAATATGATCGGGTGCTTTTTTTGAGGTCACTCAAGTTAAGTAGGATCTCTCTTGTCTATACATAAAAATGTTCGACTTATCGTATCTCCCTTTCGTGATATTGAGAAAAGGAGAGTTGGGTGATGGTCACCTACTCATGTCCTTGTTGATCACCATGACAGCACATGTAGAGCTGTTTGTCTGTTACAAATACATCACTAGAATCATCACCAATAGACGTACGCGCGTCTCCTCATTGTTTGACTGTGTTAGTGCCAGCTGCAATCATGAGAATTCGGAATTTTTATTTCGTGCACATAACGGACGGGCGTGACGAAATTTCTGCCGGTAAATTCGTAATACAACTCTAAAACAGCGGTTGTCGGTATTCATTTTCGAAATGCATTCTCTCAGGTAAATACGAAGGATTAGTTGTTGTATGTATGTTTTGTCTGTGTTGGCTGGGCTCAGCGAACTGCTCTGTTTAAATTTTTGTGTCCGTCCATGTATGCTACGGAAGCTGCTGGTAATGAGTCAATAAATTACGTTATACGCCTCGCGGGTTGAATATTCTACAGAACCATGTATACCTAATTATGTACCATTTGGATTAGGTTGGTTGATTGTTCGGCTTCCTGAGACCAGAAAGTAGTCCTCTTGATCGTGAGATAATCTCGCTGCAGTTTCTTACAAAAAAGATATCGGCCACTTCCGGAACAAGTACACACGAGCAACCCGCACGCATTACACACATCGTCAACCTCGCTAGTAACGCGGCCCTGAGTCACACCGAGAAACCCGTTTGTTTGCGGACCCATACGGTTATACCTTTTGATCGCGTGCTCTATCAGACGATGAATTACGTTCAGCTTGCATCGTAGGATGGTGAAAAACCCAATGAGACGACTTATGACTTTATCGCCGATTTGGTGATCCAGTCAGTCGGAGCTGCAGTCACACCGTCTGAGTATGTTAGTACCATATTCTTGTCAGGACGATCATACTTTCCTTTTGAAATTCCGCCTATTTTACGATGCATATTATTCTGTACAATTCCTGATTCCCCCATAATTTGTCTAATCGATCAGACTGGTGAATGCGTTGACCAGTCGGGGTGGCGAATAACGTAATTTTGTATATTTTCTGTTTGCTCCCATCCTCCATACCTTCACTTGTATACCTATCCGATCTTACGTAGTTTCAACGAAATGGAAACACCGTTACTATCCCCTATACGTCCCTATGACCATTGAGTTATCCAACAACAGTGGAAGACTACACCGTAATGGAAGTGTTCGGTATTTATCGGAATACTATACAGAGGAAGATATCCGTACCAAATTTTGTACGAATGAAGTCAAACAGCTTGAGCGTCGTGTTTAACATGTTATTGATAAACGGATTGCGAATAACAACGTTACGAACAAGTTGTAATACTCTACGTTTCAACCACCTCGGGTGGCCTTCCTCAGGAGTGTTGTAATCGGAATCACACTAACAAAGAAACAGAGGTCACATGGGATTTGCTGCGGTTAGGTCAATCTGCGCTGCCTCCGAATTGGTTGGTCGAATCGTTTGCTTATTAGGTGGGGGTAAGACTGGTTTAGATAAGGTTCGTCTGTGTCCGGTGTTAATCCATTCACGCCACACTGCAGACAAGGGTTTGCTATAATTGCGATTAACACAGATGTGTTGTGTGCAAATGGTGAGAGCTTCAGCGCTCCGCGTGGGAACGGCAGACCCCTGTGAATCACTCGAACTTGATCAAAGCCTACGTTGTGATTCTCTGACAGTGCATGTAGTTCGATGGCCGAATCCTTTTCTAGCTTCTGGAACTGGCATGCGTCCTTAGGAGGAAACCTCGTGTGCCTCTTGTGTTCGGCAACACGTACTTTCAGTTGTCTGCTTGTCTCTCCTATGTAGTTGGCATTGCAATCACCGCATTTCATTTAGTACACACAGTCCGTCTGGTCATCTATAGAAACTGGATCTTTAGGATGCATCACCAGTCGTTCTAAGGTATTATCCAACCGAAGTGCAGTCCGTACAGCGTACTCAGACAGGATGGAGCGGATTTTTTCCGTTGTTTGTTCACGATACGGTATTTACACAGTAGACTTGAAAGTTTTGGTCGTTTTGGTCTCCTCCTTAGTTGACATGCGCATAATTGTGTTCTCCACAAACGTGTTTGGATATTGATTGGCGGTTAGCATTTCTTTAATTCGAGAAATTTCTGTTGTTTTGGAGAGTTCAGTAGTGCGAATTTTAGCTCTATTGACTGGTGATTTGATGACTGTTCTCTTCATGCCGATTGGATGCGACGAATTGAAGTTGGGATACCGACCAAAATGAATTGGTTTTCGGTACACATAAACCTGGAATCTCTGGTGCTCATCAACTTTCACGAGGCAGTCTAGGAAACTAAGTGAACGTTCATCGGTTTCAGTTTCCAATGTGAATACAATGCCATTGCATTTTGAGTTAAGAAACTGTAGGAATTGGTCGCGAGCGCTCTGTTTCATGATTACGAACGTGCCATCTACATATCGCCACCAAATTCGTGGAGGGCAGATAAATTCACTGAACGCTTGTGTTTCCAGGTATCCGAGGAAAAGATTGTCTACTGTAGGTGCAACAGGGGAACCCATAGCTACACCATCGGTTTGCTTGTACAATTTTTTGTTGAATGTAAACAATGTTGAGTACAAACAAAGTTCAAGACCAGATACAATTTCGGAAGGCGACAAATTATTACGTGCATCAAGAGAGTCGTCACCTTCTAATAACTCTTTAACAATATTAATGCTAAGTTTTACTGGTACACTGGTGTAAAGAGAAATAACATTAAAACTAAGAAAAGTTCAATCGTCTTCTGTTCACTGATCTCTTCATATGGTGCAGTAGCTAAGTGCTCTAACACTTCCCTTTAGTAATCTTCTTGATTAAGAATCACTGTTCTGTTGCATTTATCGGCCTTAGTAACGTGAATCGAACGATCCTTCTTGATTAAACCAAGAACGT
The DNA here is from genome assembly GCA_013368495.1 of Paragonimus heterotremus. NCBI lineage: Eukaryota > Metazoa > Platyhelminthes > Trematoda > Plagiorchiida > Troglotrematidae > Paragonimus > Paragonimus heterotremus. The sequence goes on from LUCH01005047.1 coordinate 36,571, forward strand.
TCTGTTCTGCAATGGTTAATTTTGAGACAGCTGGCTGTTATCGTTGTAAAACGCTTGCAATTCTGAATCGTGCTTTATCTGCAACATATTTAGCCAGTTTGCTTAGTGTAGGTTCAATTTTAGGAATTATATCCATTGGTTCAAGTTGCTTCCGTTGAATATTGAAGTTGAGTCCTTTTTTAAGCAGACTTATCTCATCCATACTGAGTGGTCGTGATGAGATATTCATAATCACGTTTTCTGAGAGACGCTGCGTTACTGATTGTGGGTCGGAAGAAACGTGATTTAGTCTTCTGAAAAGTTCGTCAAACTTTCTTTTTTGACGTTCACTTGTTTTCGCGAAAAACTTTAATTCACGCTGATTAATCAGTTCCATGACAGAGGTCCTAATATCGTGGGGTAATACATGACGGATGAGCTCATCTAAATTGTCACAACTAAAACGTATACATTCCAGGCAACGTGTACACTCGACTACCTAAAGTATAAGTCAATGATTTGCGGCTACCAAAAATATCATTTACCCCAGTCGCTGTGAACCAAAGTCTAGGAGCAATAATTCCGTAGTGTTTAAAACGGAGTTGCATTCATCCACTTAATCAAAACAGAGAGGAATATGCCGCGAGACGTTAACATTTTGACTTACCCTCATCAATCGATAACATAAAACCAGCAAATTTTATACAAACTACGCATAGGAACAATAACTGAACGAACGGACCACATAGTCTTGACCTCTCACGTACTGATAGTTGTAAACCCTCGAAACGATACGCTGGTTCGTTTTCGATACAATGGTGCGCTCGACAGATATCGAACTCTTGTAATAATCAACACAGAAATCTCGGTCCCCAAAGTACTGCGAGTGTCCCCGTAATTTTTCCAAAGACAAGCCAAAAGACGTGCAAAAAAACCTTTGTTCCGCTCCAAAACATGTGCCACAAGGGCGAAAAATCCGAAGCACTTGTATGGTGCGTAGTAACCAAAAAATCTTTCCCGAATCGTAAAAAAGGAAGACAGTTACCGGAAAAATAGTTAGGGTAACTAATGCGCATAGTGGAATAAAACGTCGGACAAGTAAAATACCAACCAAGGTCGCCTCTTGACCACCCTGAACAGTTCCGCTAAGTAGGATTGAGTCAATCGTTTTTTTTTCTCTCGAGGACGGAGGCGGTTTTTGGCGGAAAAAGAATGGACGCCTTAATAATAGTACAATCAATTCTGTGGCTCGGAGATGGACTACGTCAGCGCCTTCTATGCACACGAAACTGACCAATGTTGTCTGATTAGCATTGATGTACTAATCAGTAGCAGTCTGGGGTTGTAATTACGTAACAATATCTTGAACGATTTGACAAGGTCAACTAGGTGGCTCGGTTGCTAGGATATATTTGGCAATCTATGAAGCCGGGTTCTTCGGGCTTGTTAAAATTAGCCATACGATGATGCAATCATCGATATGTTCTGCCCATGTAAACGTTATTGCAATTGTAATTGGACTGGCATATTACCTGAGAGGCAGACTGATCTACTGGATGTGTATTGCCGTTCTGGAGAGCCAAAGCCCTAGTGTGTGACAAAACACCCAATTGAGCAGCTGGCTAGGTGCCTTGTAAAGTTGACGTCAGTTTGTGACTGATGTCTTCGATCAGGTGGTTATCCTTAGATTGGACTTGAAGAACCACATACTTTTCCTCCGAACTGCAGCTTACCAATTTGGTTCTCTCTCCTTACTTAGGATGTTCACGAAGTTTTCTGAATAACCATTATCCATCAGCGTCTTTCTGGCGAGTCCCTCTTCTTCCTCCAATCGATCTGCAGTGCGTATCATTCTGGCTCTATGGAGTGATTTTTCTATTAAGTCCTGTTTATGAGCAACAGGTATGAAACTGTAGAATTACAAATATCGCCCGCCCCATGTTTGACAAGTGAATGGTCAAAACTATGCGGTTGGTTCGTTCAATTCTTGTTAGTATGTTGTTATTGTTACTATTTACTGGTTTTACTTTAGCGACGGGTAAAAGTAAATCAAAATGTTAGCATCTAGCGACATGTGTCTTCTCTCTGTTTTGACTAAATTTTGAACCGCTTTGAAAAGCATCTCACGCATACCGTACTTTGGCTGACGTCGAGAGGAGGTTTAGTTAAGTTCAGCAACAGAGGGCAAACTTTTTCTTTACGCGAATCTAGAGCTTGTTTTCACTGTGTTTTACTAACTGAGGATAACTCCACTTTTATCAATGAGGGATTAAGCGGGTAACGATTGTTTTGCTTAGCACTCACCAGTCAACTTTTCTAAGATTCGTTTGAATAAAAAATATCGCTCACCATCAACAGTGTTGCCGTTGGTTGAAGAATAATTTGTTATATCACAAGAATCAGACTGTCTCACAACGATAAAAGTGTTGTGTCGCTGTTTTAGTGTGACTTTTATGTCGGTGTAGTTTTCCTTGCAAGTCATCTGGCAATGTCTTTTCACACATTCTTTATTTCTGGCCGATTTAATGTGGTCCCCGAACGCAAAACCTCATTTTTTTATTGTACGTTAAATTACATGCGCTTCATCATCGGTAATGGTGTTGTGAGTCAACAACAACGCGGATTGCTCAAGGACTGTTAATTCGGAAAATCAACACATGAGGTGTACGCCTCAACACCACAACAAACACACACACATTTGCATATAACATTGATCCGAGGAAGTCACTGTTGTTACGATTGCCAATGTCCAATTCATGTATGGAAAGAAAACCATTACATGGAAAAGTGTACTCCGGTGTTGTATTTTCCTCCGGTTATTTCAATATTCTGAAAGACTACTGAGTAATAAAGTGAGTAGTATAATTCGATCGCTCGTTCCCAATAATAATCATGCTATGTGCGTTATGCGTCTGTAGCACTATAATTTGCAGGGAAACTGAGGACGAAGAGTAATTGTCTGCTTTGTTGGCATTTTGTGGGTACACATTTTCCTTGGTAGTAAGGATTATCAAAGTGGACTTACAAAACTGGTTAGTCCTAGGGCAACTAAAATTACAAGCGTGAATCTGGCTTCACTTTAAAAGGCCTGTGAAGATGAACTAACTCAAGGTTGTATGTGAATGTGTGCGGACATTAGATTTCTGTAAATTTATCCAAGTAATTCCGTTTCAAACATTCCACAGAGCATTTGGCTTGATCGTTCGATTGTGAGTCGCAAGTAGCAAATGGAAAAGATGCGGAATCTCGCGAATGGGATAAAAACGATAATCTGTTACATATACATTGTGATCCAGTGTATAAAAATTGTAAGTAACTATAGCTTAGGCGGCACAAATTGGACATGACACACCACGAATCTTGCCCCATACCCGCTGCACCGCTACGCACGTACATTCATTTGTTCGTACTGATTTGCCAGAATCTGGTGCTTGTCTTTTTTGTAACCTGATATGGATTTCCATTGTTCACTTTTTATTTTTCACTTCGGTTTCAAGACTTTATGTAAGTAAGTTCGTTCACAATACAAAGGCTTTCCGAAATTCGGGGTTGCGAACACAGAAATTTTGTGACAACTGGTGCAAGCGACCTTTGCTGAATATTGGTTTTCACTGATTTACCAATTTCAATATGAGTTCACACAACCTTTGATAAGAAAGGCAAAAATAAGAAAAAGCTGTTACCGTAGAGTTATTCTTACAAATCTAGTCTGGTCATCTTGTTTTTTGATGAATTGATCCACATATGATGAAGATTGCTACACTGGTTTTTCTGTACACGTTGTCGATTAGTTTCCCCTATGCGTTCTCATTTTATCTGCCGTCATACATTCGAAAGGTTGTATATTCTTCCTTGGCATTTTAACCACACTTCTGGCACCGAAGTCAGATTGTTCTGGTCAATGTAAACATTGAAGCAAAAAAATCACACCACTTTGATGAAGCGGTTCATGTGATCGCGTGGTACGGTTTGCTGTAATGGTCTGCTGCTAGCTGTCTGACTGAAATCGCTCATAATTCTGTACCGTCTTCAACATTAACACTGTTGTTCCTCGTATGAGTAGGAATTCCCCTACATAGATAATCGAGTTTTAATCAGACGACTGCGTACTTTCTCATAATAGAAGATCCATAATAATAAGCACTGTCTAGAACAAATCTAGTGAACTCACTGTTTTATGAATCCCGGGAAATAATTTAGATATCCGAAAGTAAATTATAGCCCGTGCAAGACTCTAGTTTAACTTTTCGACAAGTACTACCTGAACCAATTTGTTTGATTGAACAAGAGTTCTGCCATAAACACCGAAGTCTGGCTGTCCACCATCGCCACCCAGGAAGTGTACTTTTCTGTTCGCGGGCAGTGTGTTGATTGATCGACTACTTAAATTGCAATCCTGGCAAAACTAAGTTGTGGACTTTTACACATACCTCACTTGTGCGGGGAATGTGGCCGGCGTTGAAGCCAGAATAATACACTGTACAGAAGTAGGCCGCCATGAGCAAAAGTATTCAGTTGAATGTCCAAGTTATCAATAAGCTACTGCACAATTTTTGACAACTGTCCATGATTACCCATGAGCAAAATGAATGACGATTTGGTACTTGTCTCGTGCAAACCAAGACTTGTTCAAAGTACAAAGTTCAGCAGCAAATCGATCAGTTCATTTCGGTTTATGGAGCAAGTGTATTGTCATGCCAGTTTGACTGGTTAGCGTGATATCTAACAGGTTGAGTTATTCTGATATGTTTCATATTCCTTGAGAAAGACATTTTTAAAGCTTCACGGTGCCTGATTGGGCCGGTTGAGATACGCCCGATTTGAACTGAATATTAAACCCATTTGGTTACAGAAACTTGAGCGATCTTGGGATTTCAACTATGAAAGACCGGGCTTTGTCCAGAATAGAAAGTATGGTCAGACTAGTCAATTCATGGGTTCCTGGATAACGATTCTACAGAAGAATTGATTGCACATGTCACATTGTCAACTGTGAATGTCTCGATCACAAAATATCGTCACTTACTTTGAAAGGCGATTTCATGATACTTGTTACTGTTATTAACCTACTTTGTATCTATAATGGGTTTTCATTTTTATTACAGTAAGGAGATTTCGCATACTTTTTCACTCGTTATTTAATGCTCACGATCGAACAATCAGATCAAGTGCACAGTTGGATCTTTGGAACGAAAGAAATCTGATAACGTTCCGGAAATATACTGTTATTATGCATTTTGGTGATTTAGTTCGTCCTCGAATGACCTTTCTCATGTAACATTTTGTTTTCATACTTGCGAATTTAGCTATCTGGGAGCATATTGTTGATGAATTACTACATCACAAGTTAGGATTATACTGACAACTGCTAACATTGGTCCTCTGAACTGATTGTACGTCTTTAACGCACATAAACAACGGGATCGATAGAGATTGGGGCCATGGGAAGTGCCAACGCCTGGCGAACAGAACGGGTTGACCTATGCAGTTGAAGGTCAGTTCCCTCGTCCGTAAATTCTTCAGCCAATGCTGTACTGGCTCACCGTAAACCGTAATCACGTTTGTCATGTAAAACAATCGTATATTATGTTGTTGATCGTTCAAATGAAAGCACATTTTTAGGTGAAATTCATATGACAAGGATAGAGGAACGGTGTACAGTCCAGAGTAGTCAAGACAGCCACGTCACAATTTTTCTGTGGATAGTAGCGGACTTCGGTTTATAAGAGGCAACTGTTTGCATAACCTCTGAATAAACAGGCTATGAAACCGAACTTAAAGCGAACTGATAAACCGTTCTAAATATTCATAGGGTTAAACATTACTCGTCAGTGAGAGTGGCTTACTGTTGTCCTATATATGCGTGAAAACATTGATTGAATGAAGATCAAAAACCCGTCCTCGATAGATTATGAGTCTTCATTAGTTTTCAATATGTTTATGATCCGCATGATTATTCATCCTTTTCATTAGTTAATTGGTACAGAGTGGAACATTTTGGAAGCACGATGAATTGTGAAGTATTTTACTGGATCAAAAGATTTCCCAGGTTTCGCCCTAATATGAATCCTATAAAGCATTTTTGCGTACCCTTCCTGATCATACAGTGGATTACATATC
>LUCH01005048.1:0-10690 GCA_013368495.1 Paragonimus heterotremus
ACAGACAACTCGGCCGGACCGAGTTGTCTGTGAAGTGAGTGTATTTAATGACGCGGGATAGTGAAAGCCGTAAGGAAGCTGTCTTGCTGATGACGCCTTACTTTTATTTACAGTTCGGTTGTTTGTTTACAATGTGTAGGCACCTTGATGTTATACGTTTAAATATAGGCGTAGCTATTTTTCTTCGTTAGGTTCCTTCCCGTCCCCACCACTTTTCCCCTCTTTCTATACAGGGTTTGCTTTTGTTTTTCTTCATGACTGTGTGACAGTTAAGCATTAGTGTGATGTATTGCTGTCTGTGATGATGGTGATAGGGTAGAAGCACTGAAGGCATTCATCCGCAATGTCTTCTGGTCAGACTGATGACTGTTTTCTTTGTTTGCCTGTTTCCCCCCATTTTCTTGCTGTCGTTGAAGGACCTTTGGTTGGGTACGCTATCTGATGCAGCGTTCGGCTGGGTTACTGGTGTTCCTGTGGCGAACGCCCGCGCGCCGATCTAATGTCTTCTTTTCTGTTCATTTCTCTCTCTTCTTCCGCCCCGCATAACATTTGTTCTCTGCTGCTGCACGTTTTTCACGTCCTGTAGGTCGTTCCTGTTATGCACGCGCGTTCATTGGTCTGACTTTGTGGGCGTGGATGATAGTTTACTTAGTAGATCGATACTGTGGCCTGGCGGTACAGTTAAGCGTACTAGTTTGACAAAACAAAGTGGGTTTCACTTTCATTAGCTCTCTTAGTTTGGCCAGCTTCACGATCAGTGATCTAGGTATGCTTAAGCCTCTTCGTCCGTTCTCTGAGTTGTCAAATATTTTTTATGTTTAGCACCAAACAGCCTTGACGACATCTGAGATTCAGTGCTTGTTTAACTCGTGAACCTGCTTGCGGTGGGTTACAGTACCGGCTTTATGAGTGGCCCATGAGATTTGGGTCCTGCAACTGTTTAGATCTTCAGGGTTAATGGTGCTAAACTTGCATTCCAGGCGAGCTTGGTACCTATGGTTGCTGATGGCTCGGGCAGTTTTTGAACAGCCAGCCGTTTCGTTCGGTTGGTCGTTGCTTATCAAAAACAGGACGAAAGCAGACCATTACACGATTCCAATCTTGGTGTGCTTCAGGGAGAACGACGTTTCTGAATAGAGAGACGTTATCCATAATTAGCAGCAATGTTGTCTATTCGAGGCCAGGTCTGCTTCTGAGTGTGTGGGTTGGTGGCCGTTTGGAATATTGACTCCCACCATATCCAAACTTATTACTGGCGAACAATAGCATGAACTCGACGAATATTTACATCACTTACCATCCCTGTCGTCAAAGCAAGTTTCGGAATCGCCAAGTCGGTTGACCTGGGTGTTCATACCATTAGCCAATACCAAATGAGAACAGCCAGATCTGAGTAAAAGGAACCGTTGTTAGTACTGTCGCTACGGTCACTTGGGGCATTAGCGGGCATACAAAAGATTTTGAAGGTTTGGGGGGTCCAGAGTTTGTCTTATCAATATCCTCCAGGAAGCTAGCACAGGACATCTTGCTAAGAGGGCTCGAGTGCGTCAACGTCGTATGGTTGTTGTGCCATGGGCTACCTATCCCTGTTACAGTATGACCAATTGGAACTGCTACAGAGTTACCGAAAGCATGTAAACGGTTAGTAATGGACTGTGTGGGTGACATCGCTTCGATCAATTGAATACTGTTCTCGTTTCAGGCTTCTGAATTGCTGCGGAGATTCACTGGAAGTGATTATTTAACGGTTTAAGAGCCTGAACAAAGGTCTGGAGGAAGCCTATCTCCTGCACTGTTTTCACTCATCATTATCATTATCATCAACACCTTGCCAGCGTAATCGAGATCAGTCAGCCTCCTACCAGGTAGGAGGTCCACGCCGCAAATTGTCCTCCGTTATTTCGTCAATGACAGAATTAAACAAAAATGGTGAAAGGGGACAGCCTTGACGTACGCCGTTCATGGTATTAAAACTGTCAGATAATTCACCGTAAACCTGAACCGAAGTATGAGAATTAAGTGCCGACAGTATGTTCACATACTTGATCAGCACACTCCTACGTTTAACCGACTTTAAGAGTGTAGATCGACCCATAGAATCGAACGCACTTTTATAGTCGAGTAATGTGGCAATTATTGGCCGGCGGTATACATGACACTACTCCAGAATTTGATGAAGAGTAAAAATGTGATCTATACATCCCCGCCCAAGGCGAAACGCTAATGTTTGCCTCCTGAACTGCAGTGAGTCGACGAAATATAATGGATGTCAGAACCCCAGAAGTGATTGGGGTCAAGTTAATTCCCCTACGACTTTCACAAGAGCACCCGCTATCTTTCTTGAATATGGGAACTATTATCGAGTGACCCCAGCATGGAGTGATAGTCTTCGTCGTCCATACAGGTTGAAACAACTCAGTCAAAGCCACCATTAACGCCTCTCCATCTTTTTTGAAGTGTCGGCACCAGGTCATCCGCACCATCAAGTCTGTTGCGTTTGTGAACAGAAATACAGTAGTCGTTTTCAGTTTTGTTAAGCAGTTCTAAATCTGCCGATTATAATGCTACATTGAAAATTTGCGGTAGTAATACGGTGTAGGCAGTTGATGAGACAAATTGATTTCCAAAACTTCAGGCCTTGCGCCCTAGGTTTTTGGTCTTATCATGGATATGCACCGTCTTCTTTGTTGAAAACTTCATTGACAAACAGACTTCTAGGAACAGCAGTGTGAATTCGCTTGGTTAGTCTGCCAGAGTTCACTGAAGCAAAAACAGATCCGATCTCCACTTTTTGCGCTTACCAAGTTTGACATTATGCGATTAGGCTACGCATCAGCTTCCTACTGACATTTCTTCCAAATTTGAATTGCCACGGGAAATATTTCACCTGACACCCAAAAATTCGCAAGAATTTCGGGTTCCCCAGCTCAGAGACCACCGTGCCGTATGTCATAATATCTGCTTCATAAACGACCCGTGACGGTTAGGTGCAGCAGCCGTTTGGATTTTCGAAATTAGAACTGCCCAGCTTGCATTCTCGGTCAGTTTATTACTTGCGCTTCATCGATGGCCTGATTACTTTCTGAACATTAGCCATTGCGATCGGTGGAGTCTATGTCCAGGGAAAGGTAGAACGAAACGACAACACACTGATGCATGATCGTAGTCCCAGTAAATGCTGCAATAAAAACAAATCGTGAATGGAGCCACACTCCTTATAACTAACTGCTATTTGGTCCGTCTGATACCAGATTTGTTTTTGGTGAAGGAAGGCACAAGTGTAGTAATGACGCACACAATGTCTAGAACTAAGTATGACTAAAAATGTTTTGTTCGGCACAATTGCGGCAGCAACCCAGCCTTATTTGGACGATGTGATGACAGCCTAAATATGCCACTCAAACCATACCTTGCCAACCCGGGCGTTCATATCTCCAGTCAAAATGACCATATCAGAGGTGTGTATTGACCTAAGGAGACCGATCGGACCTGAGTGAAAGATGTTTTCTATATCAATGTCACTGCGGTCAACGGGTGCATAAACAGAATGGAAAGATCTGTAAAAGTTTAGCATCCAGAGCTGACCTTAACAAATGATGCCAAGCAGACGATATACGGTCTGTTGCTAAAGATAATCTATTCTACCAGTGTGGCTGCGAACACTGCTGGGGATCACACATACTCCAGCCTGACCGATAGTGCTGTCAGAGAATTACCAGAATTGTACCAGTATCGATTAGACAAGGCGGGTGTCGCCAGTTTGATGTGTTGACTATCGTCTTGGTATCTCGTTTCTGAAATTCAGTAGAAATCGACATTCAACGGGTCTAACATTCCTACGAAAGGTGGCTGTTGACCTAAATGTTTCGTGGTCATCCTAGACCCAAGCAAAGGACTAGCGAGGCACGAAGTTAGGGGATCAGAGAAACGATTTACTGCGGTAGTGTTACTGTGAATAGTCGTATGTGTTGTGGGACCTGCTGAGTAACTACGAGAAATGGTGGTTGGAGGGTTTAAGAGGTTCATTTGACAGGATTAGCAGTAACATTTTTTCTTTTGTCCACCTTGCTGTATGCAGCAGCTAGGGCGATACGGTCTCTGTCGCATGACGGTTAATGCAGTATGGAATTAGTCGTGTTGTGAATATTCATGGTTGTACTTAGACTGACACACTGTCGGGTTGTCCCGACTGATTAGGGTTCTCGACCAAAGCCTTTGGCTCAAAAGCCTGTACCGCGGGTCAACGGGCATAATAAAACTAATACTCTCTAGAAAAAGGTATAAACCTTCCTCCAGTCCTGTTACTACCCCGCTGATAGAGAATGGGAAGAACAAACGTAGAGTTCACGAGCAGTATCTCTATCACGAACGAACTTAACGATATCGCGTAACAGCACGAAAATCAGGGCGCAAATATCGGAACTCAACTCTCGCAACTTAGAGTCCTCCAACAAGTAAGAAAAAAGACGGCCTTCAAATGAGCTTTATTTACTGCTCAACCCGAAGGCAAAATGGTGGTTTACAGCAACTGTACTTATAAGTTTGGAGTGTCCTTGGGCCTACGCAACCCAACGAACCAATCAAAGGCGAACGCATATTCTCGACTGTTCGAGAATTCTGGCGGGCATTCAAATTTCCAAAAATGAAGGGACCCATTTTTATTGGAAAATATGGCGAATTTTTGGAAAAAGTGCCTTTTCCCAACACATCCTTAAGTTGGAGGACCAGGAAATTGGATTGTCGGAGCTCTATCTGTGGGCCTACCTGGCATGAGTGGGTGTCGCTCTGATGATCACATCGTCAAGCTTAGCCCAGTATATCCTTGAAATGCGCAAGCCATCATACCGTGTTGATGTCTAGTCTTGTTGGAACTTTTGTGCTGCCGTTGAGACCTCTGTCACATCCCTACCTTATTCTAATTTGTCACTAACGACAAAGGTACCGTCTAAGTTTTTATTTCATTATCTTGTCAATGGATTTTTGGAAACAGACGACACCGTCGGTAGCTTCACACAGGGTACACCGAATTTGGTACAGATCGTTGCGGGCCTTGAAGGCGGCATATTTGTTCTTACTTCCTCTGATGATTTGGTGACCTCACTATTCAGGTCTAGCGAGCGTGAATAGGTTAATAGTTTCTGTTCAGTCTACAGCTGTTCTTTCTTTTTTGTTCAGCGTATTATCTCGAATGAAGTTTGGATGGTTCAATTGCATCTTATCTCGATGACCTGTGGATCCATGGACGGGTGAACGCGTCATCTCCTATAATGTGCCGCCAAGGCTTGATTGCTTTCGGTTTGTTACTTCAAAGGAGTTGTTCAGAAATGGTTAGCGCTGTAGTCCAAGCGGCAATGAAGCCACAAAGAGAAAATGACTGCTTCCTTTAAGGGTGGTTTCTGCACTCCAATACATTTTTAGGACATCATGTTCGGTTAAGACTTCTACTAAAATGCGTGGTCTCATCTGTAGATAAAAAGCGTTTTTGTCTTCGCAGGCTCTGCTTGTCACAGGTGTGTAATCCAGTACACTAACTCCTTGAACCTTCTACTTGCTATTGGTTACGAACAGCAATGTTATCCGACAAGTTACTTTCAAAACTTCCGGTGACGATTGCTGTCTACATTCTTATCGCGTTTAGTATAAGGTTTGTATTAACGTCGGGTGGATGCTGAGAGATTGCGGCGATGTTAAATGATGACAGTAAGAGTTAACCACGAATACAGTGTGCCATGCACATCCAGTTGGCCTGATTCCTTTTCGAGAATGTCACTTTTTATTGCTGATGACCGTCACGCTCACCAAAAGGTTTGTGGACTTAGCGACCGAAATCAGTGAATGTTCCGTAAAGCTTCAAGAAGGAGCTGTTGTGTTCCGTCATCTTTGGATTACGGGTTGTCGCCCCGAATGGTTCAGACCCACCACTTCAAGCGACTCCATCTAATCAAATTCAGTATTTATGTTTTAGTAATCAGTGGATGTTGTAATCAGTAAGCGCTGCTCACAGTGCATCCTGTCGATATTTCTCAGTACCAACGAGCCTGGAGTTGCAATCCTTTGTCATAGCTAGCAGCTTCTGTGTGATATCTTATTTGTGAGTGGCTAAGAGGCGGCGCGCAAAAAACCATTTTTGGGTTAAATTTTAATCGTTTTGATAATGAGAACGGTAATGTAGTCATGGTAATGAACGACTTAACCGTACGATGAAGGCGCAATGCAATTGATTAACGTCTTTATCTTATCCAGTTGGCGTGTAACGGTAAAGAGAAAGTACGGCATCAGTAGCGTTAAGCAGTAGCAACTTTGTCAAATTCGGGTGAGCGTTGAAGTTATCTGGACAAGGAACGAGTCCCATGTTTATGTCTTTCTTGGATGAATAAATCAAAAAGGACGATCAGTAACCTTTGCTAGAAGGATGAGAGCCCTTAGGCTAGGCTTTAATTATTTGATAATAGAATGTTATCAGTCGAACTTTCAAAAGGAAGCATAGGTGGTAAATGTGACGTAACAAAAGTAGCATCCGCGAAATCAAGAAAACTTATTTTTGCTGTGTCTTTCGTACATGTGGTCGAACTGAAATCCATCCGCTACCCTAACTGAACATTCTCAGTCTTTGTAACGACCTTATGAAGGATGTATTTATTGCCCTCCTCGGAGTTTTTCTAGTCGAGGACGCCTGCATTGTTCTTCGGTTTCTTCTGAAAGCTTGGAAATTTGCCCTGCTTTTGATAGCAATAAATTTAATGTTCGATCATTGTAGTTCATGTCACTTAACGTGCATCAGATGAGCTGACTGCTCACCCAAACATTGCCGTTCACACGTGCATAGTTCCAAAAACTAGTATGTAATCAATCAGTCAACTAATAATGGAAAATGGTAAAATTGTACAGTTTGTGCGTGTTGAATCCGTCAGTTCCTTCACCAGACAACCTTGTCACACCCCAATTGAGATGCTAAAGGTCGACAATACGCTCCCATAAGCCATAATCCGGTTCAAGGCATCACTGCGACTTACTTTCAGAATACCGATGTACTGCTCGAGTGCACCCTTTTTTGGTAGACAGTCTCAGAGTGCAGCTGTACAAGCTGACTCGAAGATCTCTTTGATTTATAGGAAGAAGACAATTGTTAACTTTCTGTATGACTAGCTGGCTCAATGCATCTGACGAAATGTGAAGACGTGATCAATGCAGCTATGATCAAAGCGAAATCCAGCTTGCTCCTCACTGATGTGCTGTTTGCGCGTTGCGCATAGTCTACGAAGTACAGTGGCTGCAAGCAACTTCGACGCATTAAAAATCAGGTCAATCTCTCGATGATTTGCACGTGTATTGCGTGAGCCCTTTTTGTAAATGGGGATGATGTTAGCCAAACCTCAATCATTTGGAACAACTCTACTCCCCCAGAATTTCTGAAGCAGTCACCAGCTCTTTGACTAAGGCTGGACCTCCGTCTGCAAAAATGACAAAGATAAAAAGTTAATGACTGCGCGTCACACAATGCACGGTCAATAACAATGCACGGATGAAAATAAAATGTGCCATGGTTCGTGAAATAGATTCAACACCAAAGTGATGGACGAACAACTGAAACTTTTGATACCGATGGGTAGCCGTATCTCCCACACACATGGTAATGTCTGTAAAATCAAGTCAATTTTCTTTTATGGAGCTGCTCACTGGAATTTGACTTCGAGACAGAAAGCATACAGACAAGATCGCTCTAATCTGTAAAGGTTAATAGTGAGCTCAGCACATCTTGGACAGACTAGAGGCTTCAGGTTGTCAGTTTGATATGGCCTTTGCACCTACTAAATGCAAGGTTCTATTGCAGGTTTAGCAGGACTCTGTACCTGCTCTCACCTTTGGTGCTGAGCCGTTTGGAGTAGTTAAGAAGTTCTTGTGTCTTAGGAACTGTATCAACGCTGATGAATTGTCTGATGAGATAACAAATCACATATCAAAGGCTCAGGTGGCATTTGCCAACCCACGCCATCCGTGGCGTCGGCATGATTTCAGTCTTCCTGTGAAAAGTCGAGCGTACAGTTTTAATTTACGATGTATGTAATCAATGACAAAGGTCGCCCACGTGTTTTCGGAACATGTAGACTCTGTCGACCCCTGAGCGTACGGATCTCGTCTCACAAGTTTCTTTTGCTCGGCCACACCTTACGAATGCTAACTCACCGCCTGCCACATTGTGCCTTGTTCGCGAGTGGTAGATTAGAATGGGGGCAACAACCTGGTGTCAGCGCATGACTTGGGTTCGGCGTCTGACGGCACTCACGTTAAAGCCTGCTTCAGTGGGCGGTTTTCGGCTCCCTAGCGGGACAATAGACACCTTTGGTTAAAGACAAAGAATAGAAACCAGTGGTGCTCGTGTTGCGAATCTGTTTGCGTGAATGTAATTTTTCGTCTTTCTCCAATCTCCATGGGTTCCAGTCTTCATCTGTACCACTATGGCACAATGGTGCCATCAGTTTTTTATTTAACCAAGAGAATGCTAAACGAAGTTGACTCGGTTGATGCTGTGTTGCTGACATCCACTCTATCTAACAGTGATTGCTGCTGGGTTAGTATACTAACATGGATACTCAGATGATAGGACGACGACTGAGTAACTGGAGACATCACGGATACCCAGCTTTGTACGCCAGGGCAAACTCCATCTCGTTTTCACTCGTGTCTAACCATTTGTGAATCAATCATGACCAGCCAATGTTCTTTTTGCCCTCTCTTTTCGTTAACGTCCATTGATTTTTGCGGTCCTGTTGGTCTCGATTTGATTGCCTTTCTGCAGCCGTAACATGTCGACAAATGTGGATGAGGTACAATCGTCACCATAACGGGGAAGAACGATTATCGCATTCTGCGCTGTTTATACGGATGGTCTTTATGCAGTGATGGGGGAATGAAAAGTAGTCTTCTCAAATAGGTGGTCTTCATTTGGGGGGGTGAGGGAACATCGCCATACTGGCGATTTGTCATCTAGGCTTCTTGTGCATTGAACTAATCCGGTAAACAGAATGCGTGTATCTCACAACAACGTTTGTGGTCTGGGATTACGGAGTAAAATCTCCACCAGCAGTTGCTGAGGGCGTAGACTCTCTAGCGTTGGTGGCGTCATATCATTTGCATTTACTGAAACAACCGTAACAGTGATATTCAAGTGAGGCAGGAAAGACTGGAATAGGTCAACTTGTGAACAACTTAAATTTCATTGTGAATGGTGACTTGACCAAGTATTTGCGATTAAAGGGCTCAAGAACCCGCAGTGTTTTCCACTAGACACGACCCAGAGCTGTTCAAGCCTAGTCCAATTAACAATATTATACGGTATCTTTTGCATTGTATTTGGCTGGATGTAAGCCTCACTCTGGTCTGTTTCAAATGCTTTTTTATCCGTCATAGGTCGAGTACATTCGGCTATTGTGAGTGGAATCAATCCAAACACAAAAAGTGTTACGGTCGAATGGTATGAAAAAGGTGAAGCCAAGGGAAAGGAAGTAAGTGTATTTTCTCGTTTATATCCCCCTCATGTTCGATTGCTCCTTTCCATTTGCGCATCTCCTATCTTAGTGGGTATTTCGAAATATGTGCCCGGTGTGTATCACCCGATTCTAAGTAAACTACACGATAGTGTGCAAGAGATTTATGTTCTGATTGTTTGTTATCGACTCGTAGAAGCCAGCATGAAAGTTGGTTAAAATTACACCTGAAGACCCCAAAGTTGACTATCTTGGTAGAATGCTTAAAAGCGTTCGAACAAATTTCTTCTCTCCAAGGAATAATAGTGCGATTGACAAACGGCCCAATGCGCCTGCGTCAGAGAGAGGTTGCACAGTATGAAAATCTTTTATGACCCGTTGGTTAACGATATCGATGAATGACTAGTGCACGAATATACGAGTCACGGATACGTAGCACAGAGCGTAACAGTACCTAAAAACCTCAGAAGAACACAGAATATCTCGACCTTTAACGGGGAATGTATTTACTCTCACACCAAAGGCAACATACCAGACGAGCGTCTGCAATATATATATAGTCTTTGAACAGTTGAAGAATTTTCTCCGAATTGATGCATTGGCAGTGGAATAGGCCAATCAGAGATGGGGAAAAAACGTGCACCAAAATTAAGTTTTACCACTTTATGGCGCAAAAAGAGAAAATTCAAAATCGCAAATTACTTTTCGAAGATATCGAAAAATAAGCAGTTTTTGGAGAAAATAGACTTTCTCCAACACCTCCCGTTGATGATCACAGTCATCCACAGTACTTGATCGAGAGCCCAGCTGCACAGGACGATGTTAATGTCTAGTGCCATCTGTCCAACTTCTGGGCAGAAAGCTGGTGGTGATTTCAGCATGAGTCGACGGAAATGTGGAAGCAGCTACATCCGAAATTGCAAACGTGTTCAATATAATATCAAGCGGAAGCAAATGCTGGTCGTCTGTTGGTGCTGAATTAGTGTGCCGAAGACACCGCAGCTGGTTGCGGTGGCGTTTCCATATGCACATTTACGGATAATCTCGTCAGGTCGTTTAGAATGTCTCATCTTCATTATTTCGACCAAGAATCTACTGAATACTGAACAACTAGAGATTGTATCGACATTAGTTGTCGAAAAGCGTTTCCGTTTGGTTTGTTAATTTATGGGTTACATTACGGAATCAGAGGTTGTATGGGCACA
>LUCH01005048.1:10790-20831 GCA_013368495.1 Paragonimus heterotremus
ATATGCACATTTACGGATAATCTCGTCAGGTCGTTTAGAATGTCTCATCTTCATTATTTCGACCAAGAATCTACTGAATACTGAACAACTAGAGATTGTATCGACATTAGTTGTCGAAAAGCGTTTCCGTTTGGTTTGTTAATTTATGGGTTACATTACGGAATCAGAGGTTGTATGGGCACACCTGAGCAATCCGGGTTTTCTAGATCTGCAAGACCATTGGGACGCTTCATTTATTGCAAAATTCAGGACCGTTGGACACAGAGCCTATAGACTCTTCCCAATTGTTGCGCCTCTTCTTTCCCCGTTTAAAATAGTCAGTGGATTCCAGCCCATTTGACGGAGAGTGCAAGGATCTAGGAAAATAAATCGTTCACCTTACATTCGCGGTAGCCGTCACTATGTGCTGTAACAGAACTATATTACCTTGTTATCTTTCCTTGCTAACACTTATTCTGTGATCATGGTGCTGATGAGACTTAATTATTTTTAAACAATCGTACACCACTTTGCTAATACATTTATTGTTCTCTCTTCCACAGATCGAACTGGAGGCGATTTTCCAGCTGAATCCGAATTTACGTAAGCCTGGGGTAAGATCACGTTCTGTTGATCTGGTGCGCTTTCTGTTTTATGCTTGATTCGCTCTGTGGGGACCATGGAAGTCAGTTATAATCTTTTGTTCAAACATCCAGAGATATTATGGATGTCCAGTTACCAACTGTTTCGGGAATGCTTCTCCAAACTGTTGTACTATTACCTTTCTGTTGCACATGACATGACGTTTGACACGATTGAGTTCAACAAAATAAGCTGTTTACAGCTCAGAAGAATGTATAGCGAACAAACTCGTTTTCGATGATTCATAGATCAGGCTAACTACAGCACATTTATATGCGTTAATCACGTGCGGAAGAACGTACAATAATGGATCAAACGGTTCGTTATCGACTTTAAAAAGATGAGGTCGATTGTTTAAGATAACAATGGCTGTTAAGACAGTGTTCATGATTGTGCTGTGGATGCGCTTTTGGTTATACTCATGCTTACTGACAAGTGGTAAGGTATCTTAGTTGATCACAATTCACGCATTTCCGCAGACAATTCAGCTATTCCCTTTCAAGAAAGCACCGGACTCAAGCTTCACTCTTGCCAAAGCTCACCGATAGTGCATTTGTTTGTCACGACTTGTGCGTAATGCAATTGTCACTGAGCAGGTTTAGCGATTCCTGTGGTTTTAACTTCAAAAGAAGTCCTGTCGCGAGGCTATCGATTGGTGTTAACAGGACAGTTACTTTTAGCGACCAGTTTGCAACTTGAACAGTACTCAGGTTAATGTGCCTAAGTGTTTGCGTATAATAATTCAGCCGTGCTTATTGCGAGGTTAATGTGGCAGCGATCAATTCGGTTGTTTTATGAAGCGTGTCCGGAGTTCAAGTCCCGGCTTTGGGAAGGGTATACACCACTGACTAGCTCTCTAACAGAGGTGAAACTTGAATCTACTATATCCATCCGAAGATGTTCATCAAGATGACAGTTATTCACACATGACACTGGGTTGTCTAGCATTTAAACTCCGGTTTCATGAGAACGTAGCTGTGGGTTAACACTGGGGTCTGGAAGAGATACTCACCGCTGACAGTCTTTGACAAGAATAAAGTCCTTGCGTATTGTTTCTTTCCGAGAGGGACTAATTTAAATTTTATCTGGAGGCTAGAGCTGCTATCCATTGTGAGTGATGTTAAGTTTATGTCCATAACTGTCGATTGTAATTAAGAGGTCTGTTATTTAGTCTGTCTAGACATTCGCATTGTCTGGGCAATGCTCAGACAATTTTGACGAAAAGTTAAATGTGATTGTTCAGCAATAACTTACCCAAAGTAAGTGATGTATATGTACGCCTCATAAACACATGAACCGGAATTAATCTTTCTGTCAGGGTCTAATTGATTAAGTCTATCTGGATTCGGAAGCTGCGGTCAGACGTGAGTGCTTTTCAGCAGACGAGGTTTTCGTATGTTTACTGTTTTCCCTCTTAGACTCGAAGTACATTCGATGTCTTTTTCACGGTTTCCGTTTGTGCGGCATTCTGCTTGATTTTGAGTCAGTTGGTGCAATAGCTGCAAGAATCTAGTTTCTTTTCCGATTTAGCCTTCTTCCGATACCATTAGTGGAACAGGAGATTCTACAGTACTCCAAGGACGTAAGGAGCCGCCGTCTGCACTTCAGCGCCCAGTTGTTACAGCCTCTATTGCTCCTGCATGCGATGGACGTGGTCTACCATCAGCAAACAACGGGGCATATTCCTCAAATCAGTTTGAACCACCTTCGTTTCCTGCACCTTCCCGTTTAGCGGCTCCTTCTACGCGTGTCCCCGCTCAGCCGCGCTCCACTTCGCACGTGCCTAGCCGTCCACCGGTCGACGATCGAGCTAACCTGGCTCGCGTAGCCGTCACTGCCAGTACCAACGATGTTACTATCGTGCGCTCTCAACAAGATGCTAGCGGTAAGTTATTTCTGGTAGCTTGCTATGGCTATCCTGTCGGTAGATTGAAATTATGATTGCCTGTACTTTGCAGCGTATGTTTCGATATTGGGGCTATGGTCTATTGACAGAGTGGGAATTCCAATTCCTCGTTCTTTTTGAGTAATACTCGATTGTTGTTTAACTCAGATTACCTCCAGTTATTCCATGGAATGTTTTATCCGGTCGGATTCATGCTGTTCAGATCACTTGGCCTTACCAGTGATTATAACATTCAGCAGACTTCTGACAAAGGATTTCCAGATGTGGCTGTAATTGTACTTAGCTTAGTTTTGACATCAGTACTTTCTGTCTACTTGTATACCACCCAGAACGCGAAGTGATTCCTGACCGATCACATGCCAAAGTCTCAGAATGGTGTGTTTTGTTGCTCAACAAACTGTGCTGTTGCGGTGAAAACTCATTCAGTGAAGCATGAACTGCATTGTCCAGTTCGCGCGTGTATGCTGTCGATCGCGCGATGCAATTTTTAACTCAGATTTCCAGCTCATATCGTGGTAAGGTTTCGTTTAAGTGTCGTGTACACTTAGTCCGACTCTGCTGGTTTAGCTGGTGTTTGGTATCGATATCCGTGTCTGTTTTCTGCGACTGGGATGCCTCCTTGCAATATTAACTCATTCGATTTTACGAGTCGGTTGCAGCTGACCGGCTATAAATGTTGACCATCCTAACGGCCAACTTGGGATGTCTTACTAAAGCTGCGTATCCGAATTGTGGTAGGTCAGACATACGATAAGGCTTTGGCCAACCCAACGCCATGTCCCTAAGCCCACTGTGAAGATCTGTTTCTTAGATTTTTTGTACGTTGTCAGCGACATACGTTAGACGTTTTTTTTGTGTTTCGCATCTAAAGTGTGTTTCTAACTCAATCTCTTTGGTCTAGATAGCTCAGTTCTACTATCTTCGAATATCAAGCATTCCGTTAGGGAATTGAATTCCAGTTTTCTCGAAGCTCATATCCAATTTTGGACAATGAAAGTTATAACTATACCAGTGGGAAGTCGTAGATAGTGTAATCTTCTTCGCAATGCCGTTTCGGGACATTCTGTTCACAAATGAAGGTGACTAATTTTACTCCGTTGAACAATGATCCACTAAGCAGACATCATAATATAAGCAGTGACAGCTACCAGAGTAGCCGCTGCATTTGAGCAAAATGTTTTTGGACGCATATGGGGGATTGGGACAAATTATATTTGGCGTCAATCTTCCAACCGGGACTGAAGGATGACTAGAAACGTCCCGTTTTTTCATGGATGCTGACAATTTCCTTCACAGTTAGGTCTCTACACTTCGAAGTGGGCACAAGGTCAACGTCTATGAAGCATTTGGTGTTGTTACTACGCTACCGCCTATCTAATTCTTTACTGCATGACCTCTGCTCTGTGGTTCACTGTTCATTAGTGTAAAATGAGTTACATGGTCGTGTGTAATCAGATTGTATGAAATGTTACTCTGGAAAACAGGTAAGATTGTGTTGAACTAAATTGCGAATCATGCTGTTTGTTCGCGTTTTCTCTTTCCAACGTTGCGTATTTGTTCGGTCTCTCTGTTTCACTCATCGTCCTATGCTGGTAGTTATGGAAATTAACTGTTTTGCATTGCCAACCGATAATCTGCTAAGGATTAGATAGTGGACTCTTATTAGATCTCCGTGTATGTTACATGCCTGCAGCTCATTCGTACGTTTCCCATTATGCGCGTGGTGTGCCACCCAATGAGGAGCCGCAGAGCGTTGATCCGGCCCACTACGTCACCAGCCACGAGGGAGATTCTGAAGGCCTTAGTCATCTGATCGACTTAACCCGTGACCCAGAGACCGGCAGTTTCTACGCGGACGATGGGTGGATCGACCAGGAAGGCGGCGATGGTGCTGACGACGGTTCAGTGGCTCTCAATAGTAATGTACGGGCTCTTGCCGGTGACGGTCAGCGCCGCCAATTGGGTGAGTGTGCTTTTGAGTTTTGGCTGCGATAGCGCGTGTTGACAACACCATAACGAAAAGCAACAGGCATTAATGTTGCACATTCTTTCATTATAGTCGACCGTTTTGTCGCAGTTTGTGACCCTCAAGCTTGTACTTTTAGATACTCGTGGTGCAATATAGAGCTACGCTTTTCTTCGCCTTGTCACTACACTCCAACTTTAACCTGATAGTAGGGTGCTTGTCTATCAATCGTTCGGTCATGGATTTGAATCCGGGGCACTGCATCTGTTTCCGTCTTGTTTTTCTTCATCCACAAGTCACCAAGCACTTTGTGGTCTATAGGCTGGTGCCTCAACCTAACAGACCTGCTTCATTCCATGAGACCCATCCGGTGCTCCAATATACGAACGATACATCAACTTTTCCATGATTTCAGCCGTTCGTCTTGTGACTGCACGGGAAGGTATACTAATAGAAATTGGCGATTGATCCAAGTCATTTGTGGTGTTGATGACGGCATACGTGAAGGCGAATGTAAACGGGACCCTTGTGACACACGAGGTTGTTGTATCTATTTGACGTGAGCAAGTGTTAGTCACTTACGTTTGATTTTATTCATACCTCAAAGTAACGATGACTCCATCTGTGTTCGAGACCTGGGTGGTGTGCTATTTCGGGTCACTGGGAGATGTGCATTATTCTCGGGAGCATGACAAATGAAGAAGTCCATTAAGTTGTGTTACAATACTTTCCATTATCTGTAGATCATATGTTCGATGACTTAATGACGAGTAACACCACTATCACTCTATACGCTCGTCGGAGTGTAGAAAGCATATCTCAGCGTCAGGTGGGTTGCTTATTCTGCCTTGACTACCACTCTCGCTGGATCCTTGTTTAATTGAGCTTGTGTAGGTTTGGTTGGATCTCATCGTCGATCAACACAGGATCTTCATGAGTTTATCCTACACAAACGAAACACTTATTGTTTCGCGCTTCGGACTACTTTCATCTCACATCGTAGCCTTTGTGAATAACATAAGTAGAGTGATGGAGACAGTTATCGCAATCTAGAATACAGTAGTAAACCGATATTAAACAGTGATCACTACTGTTTTCTTAGACATTTTGTCAATGTGGTCAGAATGGCTGTTTATTTGTGTTACAAGATGAAAGTACACTATTTTCCAAGAGCGGTATGTTTGTCAACAGTCGATACAACGGTTTCCCGCTTTCCTCTTATTTGGCTTTATTTTCAAGTTGAACATCACTCACAATGGATCACAGATGTCGCATTCTCATAGGCTTTCCAACCAACGGCTTTCGAAAAGAAACACTAGATTCGAGTTTCGCTCTCATTAGAGCTTGTCTAGAAAGTCTATTTAAATTTGAGGGCTACGATCAAATGTGAATGATGTTCAACCTGAAATTAGTTAAATCCCCGACTACTCATCAGTATTCTGCTTTAGTTCAGTTTCTACTATACGCGTACAATTCGTATGAAACCACATCACTTCGGGTCTAGGAAAATGAATGCGCCTGATTTAATGTGAGAAGCACTCACGACACCAGTTTTTTTATAGAGTGGTTGTATCGAGTCCAACAGTCTCCGCTTTTCTTTTTTGGAAATTTCGTAATTGTGACGAATGATTTCCGTGTGTAGTCCAGATGTGTATTTTTGGCATATTCACAATGCGCTGCGCCTACTGGACCACTTTTGTCGGCTTGGCCACCACAGCTCCGTGCGCCGTTTTTACCTCGTGTTTTCGCCGAACTGTCAGAAAGAACTGGTTCAGATAGTGCGAGACACACCATGTTTATTCATTCTTCATCGAACTCCATGCGATCCTATGTCACGTGCTTGTTTTGTGTGTTAGATCAGACCAGGATGTCTCCTGAGCACAAGCAAATCACCTTGTATATAGATGGAATCCATTGAGCCAAAATGAGCTTGATTTTGTCTACGCAATGTTATACAGGATACCCAGAACACACTGAGACGATAGACATTAACAGTGAGATTTGGGTTCAGCATTCTACCCTGTTTTCATGAACTTTTCGATTGAACAGGCTAATGCGACAGTGTGTGGTCACTTCTGTACAGGCCAGTCAATTAAATCTTGAAATTGGGTCTGACTAGTTAAATCTTTCGGACGCTTGTGGTAGTCTTCGGTATGGGTGTTGTCCTGTCGTATTCACGTTTCCCAGTCTTATGCTGACGTTCATTCCGGTTATGTTGACTGACACTGTGTAATTTGTGCTACGAAAACAGGACGGATTATGGCGAATCTAAGTGACACGGCTCACATCTTGTTCTGTTTTTTTATAGCTCCGCTGTATTTCACGTTAAAATTGGCAGTAAAGTGTGTGTACGATTGTGTGTACGAGGGCTGACTTGATGGTCTCAAATCGATGTGTTGAATACCGGAATCTGATGCATTAGACCACACATTGAATTGCAAAGTTGGCAGAAAAACGAGTCTATGATTATTATATCGTTTTTTCTAGGTTTTCTTTTTGAGTTACAGCCATCTTTGTCACTCATTGCAATTTTGTTGGATGCGTGGGTGGTAACAGTCATTTGTTAAATGATTTTCAGGATGGTTTAACTTATTTCACGCGATGCCGTTGACTCACTACTCCAGTCCTCTTTAGCGGTTCGAACCCGGTGATCAACGAAGGATTCTAGTATTTTTGGACTAGCATTTAATCATATAATTTGCTCTATACCTTGATCGTTTCTAGCGCAGTTACTCGTTTTTTAATGCATTATCCTTGGTGGTTTTGGATTCGAATTTTCCATTATCGACAGTTTGTGTATCAAATTTTGTGTGACTAGAGTCAGAACGTTTGACCGTTAAATCGATGCACGTACCTTAAACCAGTTATTTGGAAAAGTGACATGATGCTTGTGAACAACTCGATTGTGTAACCTGGACATCGACTTCTGTCCTATCACTTCGGTTAGTAGAACATCTTTTCCATAGGACCGTAAATGTCTTCTGGAATACGTTTGCTTTTTTCGGTACACTGCAAGCTGTGACCGCTCAGTCCAATCCACATTCACTCGTGTACAGATAACTGTATAGGCCTCTTATTAAGTGCTTGTTAAACACTGCCTGATCTTTAGAACATTTTGGAGGTATTTCCAATGGCCCAAATGTTTAAATGAGAGATATTGGTAGCGGAACTATTCCACTTGTCTTAAAAATGTGTGTGGTTTTCTCCAGAGAACTCATTATTGTCGGTGGTGGCGTCGCTTTCATTCCTAAGGCCATGGACAGACGATGTCGATTGTCGAAACCCGCAACGTAAATTTGAATGTGCTATATTGCCGTGCTAGTTTTTGTGACTATATTCAGATATTCCGATCTAATCGTTTTTGTGTGGTCAAATAACAGAGGTTCTTGAAGGTGTTACGTCGCTGTATTCCTTAAACGCTTTTACACGGCTGAATGCACATGTGACTTCGCATTGACCTCTTGAAATGTCTCCAACCAGTGTACTTCTCATATGGTCTTTGTGGGGGCAATTCCTATGCCCTATGTTCTCATGATTATACTGCTTTGTCCACTGAAGTGGGCGCCGTTTGAATCTATAGCCAGACGGATAAACCTTTGATTACATCCTGGGATATTTGAAAATTTTGATTCCAAGCCATTTGAATACTTGGATTATCTGTTTGGCTACCACTCAGATTTTGAGTGTGAATAACCCATGTGGCAATCATCAACTCTAACAAATTCATTTCGTGTTGTGAACGTTCTAGAAGTCTGAGTCTTATCTGAAGCCCCGCATGAGACTGTCAGTTCCATGCCTCC
This sequence comes from Paragonimus heterotremus, assembly GCA_013368495.1. NCBI lineage: Eukaryota > Metazoa > Platyhelminthes > Trematoda > Plagiorchiida > Troglotrematidae > Paragonimus > Paragonimus heterotremus. The sequence goes on from LUCH01005048.1 coordinate 19,084, forward strand.
CTGTACAGATCAACTAAAAGGTCTAAATGCAATCCTCCTCTCGTCAGCTTTTATCTCCCTAGGAAACTGTTAGGGCTAGGCTTTTCCTGGACTCTAGGGTTAGTTCTGTTGTTCCGATCAATTAAACATTCCTCGCCTCCAGCCGGTGCGTTTGTGGTTTTGTCCTTCATTACTTTGTTGCCTCCTCATCGATCATTTGCTTGCGATCAATCACGTTCGTCTGCTTTTACGTGTCGCATTGTTAATGGACCCAGTAAATATCCTGTCGTAACCATACACGTAATCGGTTGTGTTTTTCTGTTCTCTGCTGTGTGTGAATCCAGGTGTCGAACTAGGTACACGTGAACACCAAATGAACTAATCCTGTAGTCGTTATAGGAGATTGTTCCTGTCACCACAAACTAGTGAACCTTCGTGATTATTATATCAGTTAATATCTATTCTCCAGGTCAACATGTCGTGTGTGTGTGATTCAGTGGTTCAAATCTGTTTTCATTTGTGAACTGGATGTGTTTTGTTATACTTGCTACCTTAGACTGCAACTTTTGTTTTGATGACTGAAAAACGTTGCGCTATAGGTGATACAATGATGTGTCGGACGAATGAATATCAGTTCCATTTTTTAGCTTTGTTTTGAGTTGAAAAATATCTGCATTCTTCATTCCCTCCTTCTCACACATCAGGTCGAGCCAACACTACAGCCGCTAGCTCAGCTCCAAACACGACAAACACAGGTGGGTCGGGTACAATGAGAAAGTCTAACTGTGTGAAAGAAATCGAACGGATCCAGCAACGTCGTGAAGAACGACGAGCCGCGCAACGTGCTGTTCGGGATCAGGTGGAATTGGATCCGAGCAATCCTAGCTACGAGTTTCATATGATGATCAAGTAAGTCACTGTGGCTTTCAATGTTCAACCACTTCTTGGGCTATTGTTGTGACCAATACGAGTCTCGATGTATGTCGTGATGTTGACATTCAGGTGATCAAGGCTCCAGTTTGCTCAATGAACTCGCATTATCTCAACCGTAACGATGCTCGACTACTAACCACAAGGGTTCAGACCCCTGGTTTCCATGTTTGTTTGGAAGTGTATCAGTAGTCTGAGCACATGTGACCTTAGTATCAATTGGTAGAGAATATCTGGTTCTGCTAGAGTTGGTCACTTTGTGGTTTTCAGCTTGAGGCATGCTGCCTATAAACTGGGCATATTGCATACATATTTCCAGCGTCGTTGTGTTGTGACCGCAAAAGACGCTCGCCGTGCAAAGTCGTTTATTGCACAAACTCCCGTACGAGTTGTCAAACATGGGACCACGAACACGTACACCCATTTGCACGGCTGACGTGCATTCACACACATTGGGTAGCAGTACGTTATCATTCACCCTGGTGGCATTTCAGCCATAGCGCGTACACACTGTTCTCATAGTCGCTTCTGATCCGTCGTCTTCCTGGCGTTGGGGTCTGCCCCTTTGTTCCTGTTGTCGCTTGTGAGTAGTATATTACTCACAAACGAAACTGCCTGTCATACAACAGTTTTATCCACTCCACACGTGGCCCGACCTTCCATGGTGATGATCATTGTTTGAGTATGCCAACCCAATGTCTGATTTCAGAAAATCACGCTACAGTATGCGTCATTTCAGCACTCTGTCTAGCATACCGATCGGAATGATAGAATCATTTGTATGCAGGGCTCATTTCACACACAGTTCACCATCTCTGAACTCCTTGGAGCTGCCTTAT
>LUCH01005049.1:0-15800 GCA_013368495.1 Paragonimus heterotremus
GCAAAGGTTTGACTCCACGACAGGAAGTGCTGGAAGAGTTTCATTATGGTAGGATGATTGAGTGGGACTTGGGGAGGGGGGCAGGAGGTTGGCGGGAGCCTCCGTTCACATTCGCCCTCTTCGGCGGCTAGCGTGCGGTTGGGCCAAAAATTCTTTCGTCTATCTCCCTAGCGCCTTTACTTGTTACATTCAAGTCTGCTTGTTGTACAGTGAGTGAAAAAGTGAATAAAATTTGTTCGCTGACTCATCGTTTTCTTGTAATGACTTCCGATTCACGCATGCATAAAATTGTGGAAGCCGTAGGCGTTCGATCCGAAGGGCATAGAACTAACCAGCCGGTATTTTTAGATAAGGTGGATGAGGTTATAGCCACAAAAATAACAGCATAGGATCTAGTTTCGGCAGAACAACCGGAGAGGGAGACTAGGCGATTGTATTGACCGGATCGGGGTGGGTAATTGGGGTCAGTCCAGCTTCAAACCCACAGAGGAGTAATGTTCTAGACAGAAAGAACGGTTGGGAAAGAAGTCAAAAGAAAAGATCGAGTGCAAAACCAAACCAAGGAGGGACTCTCTCTGATCTGCAAAAGAAAGCTGATATGCGAGTGGAAACACACTCTGCAACGCAAGCCGGCAAGAAAGACATGGCAGTGATGCCTCCCCGCTCAATAAATCCAGTAGCTTGGTGTTAGGACGGAATAACAACGTAGTGATTCAGGGGATGCCGGAGCCTGTTACTAGGAAGTGATCTAAGGGACACCTTGCAATATGCTGGCATTTGATGAACTTCATTGGAACGATCAACATTCCAGACCATGTGATCGTCAAGAGGGTTTCCAATGCCTGGAAGGTGTTAAGGTGTCCTTGCCTTAAGATATGCCGCGCCTAGATCAATACCGGTGAGATTTACAAATCCATGGTCTAAGGATGCCTTCCCGGCTGACGCTGAAACCATCGGCAATGCCGCTGGAGAAAAAATAGTGCAACCCCAAACGATTCTGAGTCCCAGCGCAGCAACCAGATGTGAAAGGTCAGTAGTTGGTTGGCGACCTCAGTGAAGCACTGAGAACTTAGATGAGTTTATTATCCGTTGGTCAGCCGGGCCTGTAGGAGAGGACTGAAACACTTACAAGGATGATGTGTCTCAAAAAGGAATTGAGGCATCCGAATCAAGAAAAACTATACAACCGCGGCCCGAATCCACAGGATAAGCCTTACTAGCGGGAAAAGCTATGCTAGACACAAAAACGGGCCGAACGCTCTGAATCACCGTTCGAGGATGTCCATCTTAGTGGTTATCCAGTGGATGTATCCACATGTAGTGGAGCAACAATAATTGTGACGTGTATGCATGAATGTGCAGTTGATTTCGTTATGGCCCAAAATTGCTGTTTTGTTTGATTATTGCCGAAAGGCGACCCTGTGCTTTATTGTTTTCCGCAAAATTAAACTGTATTCATTTCTATCCCTACGCCAACTACTGCAACCGTTACCCTTACTCTTACCCAGTATCGGCCGTGTAACCTTCTTAATATGAGAGTTAGACGTCTTCCCTCTGGATTTTTTATAGAGTAGCCTATAACGCCCATCAACTTTCCGTACATAAACAGCCGTCTTGAACGGACCCAACCGCTTGTCATTTTTTGAGTGACCTCCAGTCCGTTTTATCGTCCCCCATTATTGAGCGATGTTTCGTTGTCGAATTTGCTGCAAGGGTGCATTCTTTGTTCGATTTCTGAGGGTATTTCGCACCTGAAGTGAGAGATTCATTTTCCATTCATAGTGATTCAATTAGTACCGTATTAAATCCAGTTTTTACGAGCACTGTCGCATTAGACGTTTCCTGCCGTTGAACGTTTAGAAAGGTATTTATTGTATCGACCGTGCGTGGTCTGGTGGAAAATCATATAGAAAGCTGACGATTCGATAGACACAACGGGATTCGACGTTGTTGCAACTACCGGGAAGGGTTCAGACGGGAAATAATGAACACATGCCCATGTCCGCCGGTATATTTTTGTTCATGTCATGTGGACGGACATGTTGTTGAGATGCGGTAAGAAGCTTTCTTTCAGCCCCCCATTATGAGCATAGAAACTGTAGTGGGCTGGTTTTACCTAGTAGACAGACAGTCAGCTGTTTCGCCAGAACACTGGAGATTGACCTGCTTATTGCGTTTATGTATGGGATTCGTGGGAGATGCACAACTGGCTACAGCCCTTGAAGAGTAGGCTATTTGCCACGACAAAGCCGGTTTTGAGCAGAGTGTAAAGAACTAAAGACCACCGAATTTAGGACGAGATTTTTTTCGAAGGTTCCAAAGCACTATTCCGTAAGTAACTAAGGTGTAAAACAATCGGTCGCATTCCTCAACTTCAAGGGTCAATATGAACAGTGAAAATGTGTCCTCAATCACAGGTCGACCACTTGAAGCTGACCAAACATTACGAAATGAGTATAGAAAACCACCGCACAAACCCCTTCAATAATGCAGACAGAACAGCGAGGGTTCGATTCCAGTAAGGCACGCCAAATAAAGACAAATAGGTTACACATTGACTTCCCAGCCAGTAAAGATGTGTGTAAAGGTAAGTAGACACAGTTGAGCCGCGAAGTTTAGAGGGAGGTACTTGCAAAGGGGCCTTTATAAAACGTTTTGGGAGTCAGAGACGTCTGAGAAAAGCTTTTCAGTAGATCTGGTAACCGTGCCATACATCACATGCACCAGTGAAACGCTTAGTCTAGTCGACTTCAGTGGGTTGAAAATTGATTGAGTTAATGAAAGTACACCAAAACGATCATTTGGAGGGGCGTTTCTCAGACAGGTCTACTCCAGTAGCATTCATGCGACACGCTGATCAACCCACGCGCTAGAGGCCATGCCGGGCCAGTCACCGGCGGTACTGGGCTTACTGATCAACAAAGGTCGGAATGATGCCGGTAACCTGGAGATTACTGAGCTACAGGGTAAGATCGATCATAGGCTCGTTAAGTTTGCCTTAGCGACTAGGAATTCAAAACCACTTGGTAAGCGGCATCGTAAATATAGAAGGATGGTTGTTCCTGGCCTTGTAGAAAAAGCGCACCAGCTGCTGTAGATAGATAAATAGGGTGAAGAAGATGTGGACTTGGATAACAGCTGGAAGAGATGGAGGCGTGTCTCGCAAAGCTGACTAACGAACCTGCTCCGTTTAGGAGGGTTAATTGTTGCGGCGCTTCACAATGGCAAAAGAATGGCCACGGACGCCCAGAAAATTAAAACTGGAGCCTGTAAACGATTCGAGCCTACTGGAGGACGACATATGTTTCTGGACTATAAACGAGCAGAGCGTGCACCCAGCCGGGTACGAATGGAATGCCACGCGAAATATGGAAGGAATTCGCTGAGTGAGCTAAATCCAGTCCAGGAGCGTGTAACAACCACGTACAAGAGGCGCAAAAAGAGCTATAGACGGTGTTGATACACAAGGACTTTGGAATCCATATGATTACGAACTGCAAGAACACGACCAAATGAGTGATAGGTAACCGGAGGGCACACCGGGCGTTGTACCGGCCGACGAGGACGATCGAACCGCGAGAATCAGAAGCGCCAGGTCTTCCGCCTGGGGCGTACGTTCGGCCACGCTTGAGATACTGCGTGCAAACTTGAATCTCCCATCTTGCAGAGGACAGGCCGACTATGGATAGTACAACTAAGAGTCACTGAGATCTGCGGGGAGGTCAAATAGGTGGATCATCCAGTCAGGTTGAAAAAGTGAATATTTTGTCATTCAAAAAAAACACGGGAGAAAGACATGACTGAAACTTATGAGCTCTAGAGGGGACTCTTGGACGCAGGGTAACACCTCCTGACACACAACAGGTATCCAGCCCTCTGACGGCATCAGATGAGGCTTGATAGATATCCAGCATGGAAAAACCTTTGACCAATGTTTTGTTTCTGTTGGTTGATGAAGTCTTGGAATAAACCACCGCAGTGGCGGTCGCCAGCTTGACTGACTTTAATTACCGTCCTTTTAGGTGTTGGACGGTGGTATTTCCCGGATTGGTTCGAGGTTTTTCTGAGTCAACGGGCGTGAGGTTCCGTTTTCCCTTCTCATTTTTTACGCGTACTAAAAACTGCCCGGCTGCGTGTCACCATTAGTATACATTAGTATCTTGACCGTCCGTCTTAGTTTTATCGCTTTATTCTGTCTGTTTCGCCATTTATCTCTCCTCCAAATTCATTAATTTACATATTTCACTTCATCTCTTCCCTTCTCTTCCTTCTCCGGAAATAAGCCATGTTCTGACAGTCATGAATCTGAACCGGGTTTAGGGTGACATCAGCCCTTACAGTTGACCTGTATTGGTTCAAATGGCTTGTCACATTAGCCAGTAACCATGCAAACAAACGCCATGCCGTTGATAACATTCTCAGAATTAAAATGGGACAGGGAAGTTGCCTTCTCCAACTATTTTATTGGGGCGGATCTTTGCAACTGGCAACTCAATGGAGCTAAGACACATTACCACCCTCCACAAGTCATGTGAACTAAATTTAAATGAACGGCCTTTGCGCAAAGCGGCAACTTACGCCTACATGACGTTTATCCCTGTAAGATCGCCTGAATGAGCACCGACGGACTGTTCTGCGCATAAGTTTTTAGAGGGCATCTCTTCATGACCCACTGAAACTGCTGAGGAAGGGCTGGAAATGTCGATCATTTGGTGAGCGTCCTCAGTAGTTCTTAGTAGGGGTTGACAGCGAGCTACGGATACAGATCCTGGGGTGTTTCTGGTAGTTTCTACACCCATGGCTTTCGCGAAAGTAGCTCGCCTATATGAGAGCTATCAGAAATAGCCGCATCGCCCGGAGCGACGTGGAGGTGTGCTTTTTGGTTAACTCTAACCCACTGGAAGGCCGCGCTGCTGGAGACTGAATATCAAATTTCGACCGGAGCTATTTTCTGATACATATGGAATAACACTACCAGCAAAATAATTAAGTACCGTAAAACAATAACTTACAGACGAAAATGGCTCACCAGACGGCACGAAACAAAAGATAAGGGCGAATAGTCCGGTTCGCTGAACAAAAATACCCAACTACATTCCGGCGAAGTTACATTTTTCAAGTTCCCACGAAGTTGCACTAGTAATTTGATGAGTTACTAAGCAACTAAACTGTAGAAGTCAGCGAACAGCACAGTACGACAGAGGGAACAGAAGTATATAACCGCTTGTAACGCGCGTGACGGAAAGCGAAGAAATTCCACTTCGCCGAAAGTAATGTGCACAAACCTGCTCGCAAAAACACCTCATCAGGGAGCGTCAAACCGTACAACAAAGTAGAACATAAATTAAGCCATTCTAATTGGTCGCTACACCTGGTTCGGTTCTTGGTTGTGGTGAGCCCTGTTTTATGTTTTTCGCAGCACAGTGTTCCTGCAGCCTGCTCATACTTCGCTCACACAAGCCGTTTATCATCAGTAACCAGATCGTCAGCGGTAATGTGGAACTCGGATCATTAAAATCTCAAGCACCCAACTTAGTCATTTTTTGTGAACCCTCAGCTCAGTCGTGTCAGCGTACCGGAAGTCTCTTTGTACTGGTTAGGATGATCATGGTTTTGAAACTGTCATGGGTACTCTGCGGTGTGTTTCATCCCTCAAAATTGTTCAATCATATCGCTAAGAGGTTTTTTGTTTTAATATGCCAAAAACACAAATGAGAATTGCGCACGAAGTTAATCGCAAGAAAATTCCCAAAAGTGGTTTAATTGCATCAATCTTCTAAATCGCTGATAAGATATGGAGGAATTCAAAACACTGACGTGAAATATCCTACTCTTATATTTGGGCCAAGTTAAGCGGGATAATTTCATTTTCTTCCAACGACAAAGTTGGCGTTAGGCCGTAAGATCTGAGTTGCTTATAAAAATACAAACGCAAGATGCCAGGAAACCGGTTCTGTGACACTGTACCATGTGTTGACGCAGGGGGTATCTTTCTCGTTATAATTGGTGTGAATGTTCATTCATGGCTACAAATTTTTTTACTTTCACCGTCCAATGTTTCTCCTCCGAAAACCTGGTTAAGACTGTCAAAAGACACCTGAAACCTTAGAAAGGCAGCCGTGCTGCTCAGCAGCCTGTTAATATCCATTGAACAAACGGCGTCTTCTTTATGGAACGTTTAGTCGATAAACACAACTCAAACGACCGGTGATGAAATGCTTCAAGCCCGACTAACGGTCTAAGACTAACTGGATGATCGGAGTGTGCGTGCTTGAACATATGACTGCTCCATCCGGTTGTCTAACATCACGAACGAAATTGCCGGAAAGGAACAAGTGCAGAACATGATGCGCGTATTTATTTGAAATCCGTGTAACGGGTGGAATATAATAACTGATTTTCTTCGTCGGTTCAGATGAGTCTTTTGCGTCCTTTTAAATAAATGAAGTTGTTGCTTACATTGAATCCTCACCGCCTCTTTAATTTTTTCATCCTTTTATCTGCACGTCAACTGCGTGAACAACTGCGACCAAACTCACTTTGCACGCTGATATCAAAGGATGAATCGCTCCGAGTTTTGTCGATTCATGCGTAATTGGGCGCGAAAAAAACGCCCATGTAGTCTATGGACCGGTCTAATATAAGGGGCCCTGGACAAGATCACCCTGTCAGGTTTACCGGATGGCCCGAAACAGCATCTGAAGCGGGTGAAGCTGACAAGGATTAAGTAAAAATGTGTTGCTGCGGGTGAGTGAGCCTGCAGTTGACTGCTATAAAATGAACAGAGACATGCTGTTTGAAAGCGTTGAGAGCGAAATATCAGGTGATCAGTAACAGAGCGATAGTTGTCCGTCTCTGCAGGTTTATCGTAATATTCAGGAAGGTAACCCAACGTGAAGCTTCTTTGCCCATTTGGTCGCTTATTACTTTTAGATGGGTTGATGAGGAAGTCAGACGTTGATAAGCCTGTCTTCGCATGTTTCACTGTTACTGGTGAAAACAATGATGTTGCTGAAGGCGGTCAATGTCTTGCGACTGTCACAATCGCGCAGTATTAAGGCAACTGATGAAGAGTATTATGCCGGCGGCAGAAGTTGCCTGCAGCTGGAGGCTGAAGCTGATGGCCCAACAGCGTACGAAACGGTAAATAATAGTCCACAACCTGCCTTCATGTCTGGAGTCACGGCCTCAACAGATGTAAGCAAACACCCCCGGGAGCATTACTGAAAATAAGGCAAAGCTTGTGTGTTAAGTCCTGATGTCTAGTAGTCAATCGAGCAACGTTTAGTCTGTCCGCGACGTCCGTCGACGGGCTGGATCAAAGGTGAGCGTGTCTGTAAGCAACAAACGTCTATAAATTCTGAGCCCGCTGGGCAACTAATTCGAGTCCAACGGGGAAGACGGTCGTATTGGCGAGTTTCTTGGTAAAAAGGTTCTAAAGTACAAGACAATTTGTATAAACTGAGTAGAAGAAGATAACAACAAGTCTCGATATCGAATCCAATAAAAATACAAGTCCCGAGATCAATGGTCCACGCACATATGATCAAATGCAGCAGTCGCGTAATGGCTGAGTGATCGAGCGCAAATGAATCCAGTAGACATAGAGGTAAGGGTTTAGCAATGGAAAGTGAGGAATAACTATGCCAGAATAGGATTCTGCAAGCAGACGATATCAAGCTTTAATAATACATTAATATTAGCGTTCGTAGTGGAGGTTCGGGAATTTAGATTATTTCAAAATTGAACACCGCCCACACTTGATCGCAGCATCTGCATTCGAATAAGCCTCTCGGCTAACCTCAAACCGTCACTACTGATTCGAACCATGCTCGGTAACAGTAACCTCAACCTAACTGAGAAGTCCTGATCACGGGGTTATCGACTGGATAGAACAGAGTGATTATGCTCATCCTCCCTTTGAAATGCTCAGGCAAGTTGAACACTATTCATACAAGGTTGTGGTTGAGCGTTTGGATTTGATTATTTGGTCATGCATATTGTGAGGGTGCTGGTGCTGCGGTTAACACGCTTGTCCCACAAGCGCGACAGTCAGAGTGCAAACTCTGATCCGGACAAGGATTTGCACTACGGATGTGCTCTAATAAGAGCGAAACTTGAGTCTAGTGCTTACTTTCGAATTGGGCTGATCGGAAGGCTTATCCGAATGAGAAGGCTGCGATCAAGTGTGGATGGTGTTCAATTTTGTAATTATCGTTCGTGACAGAAATGATCTGTCGCGCGCTTGGCTTCATTGGTTGTGTCAGTCTTTGCAAGGGGGGCTCACAATCACTACCAAGAAAATTTCCAATGTAAGAAGAAGAACGATCTACAAGAAGGGGATAAGTAAAGTCAGAGAGCGCGATCACTGACTTTCTACGAAACATTACCTTTCGACCTTGCGGCACTTCCTTCATAGTGGACACACATTATTCCAATGGTCGTTTCCGGTCCATTCCAAGCCTGTCGTTGATATCCGCCCTTTAGTTTTCAAATGTGCGTAATATGCTACTGACAGCCAAGGCTGCCTTCTATACAACACACGCACTAGCTATTTGCCGTAGGTCAATATATTTTAATGGCCGTTGCTAGATAACCTAAATGGTGTATCCACCCCTCCATCTGTCCGTTTGCATTATTGAACTGGTTACACGTGCCGTTGCCAAACTGAACAACAAAACAGCTTTGAACGATCTCGTCAAAATTACGTTCGAATTGCCAGTATGGAACGTGTGACACTACAACTTCCTTTCGCTCTCTGTCTGTCGCAGTCATTTGCCTAAAAATATGCCGTATGAGAAAGGAATTTGTCTTCTAACGAGCATTGCAAACATGTCATCCGCCAGCGTGTCTTTGACCAACGTCAGACATACGTAAGTAACACAGCATGATATCACAGTCCAGCACGACACGGATTACCTCCGTTTGCGCAACCATATTGTCCATGACTTCCCAAAACATTTTAAAGTCCATGTAAGAGAGCATGCTACTCGCTATGAAAGAACCCGTACATTACGGGTTGGTCACGTCTCTTACCACCTATAGCCAGAAAATGATATAACTCTAAACTACAGAAGTATCATGCTTGTTCCACGTGTGGCATCTAAATGCACTATGTCAGAAAAATGTTTAGAAGGCTGAGACCACCTTCTCTGTGCAAAAGAGATGTCTCCGTTACCTTCCTCTTTTATGAAAATGCATTTGGAGGGTGTTCCAATGCCTAATACCAGACGTTAAACAACAAATTCATCCGTCGTTGCAGGTTTCAGCTTCCGCCGTATGTTCACAATACCACTGACGATAGTAAACCCGCCATAAGCGTTGGCTACGCACTGTTTTATAAAACATTTGGCGGACTGCACTCGAACACACCCGTAGAACCGTTAACTCTATTCACTGTGTGTCTCCGGTTCACTGGATAGGACTCACACGCCCGGCGGATGAGGGATGTTGGAGTAAATCGATGGAGCTGAGAATCAAAGAGGGATTTCTTCGAAACACGTGAAACCATGATTTGTAACCAGTGTCATCGGGACTAAACCATCAAAAGTGATAGTAATTAACTTGCTAGACAAGTCCGTACACCTCTATTTACCCTCCCGCACCTCATGCTTCGTACACTGTTGATAAGTCTAGACAGTTTGTGTAGAATCATGCCACCCTGTCTTATCCCACTTCACAACTGTTTTTCACTTTCAGCTGGTCCCACGACCATAAATAGCACTACATTTTCCATGTACCTCTCAAAATACTTAGAATTCTGAGAAAGATTGAAATTCACGTTCCTCAAAAATCGCCCCTGAGGCTATAGTATAATCCACGCTCTGAAACAGTGATAGCACCGGTTACTAAGGTTGCAAATAAGCAAATTTTTTATCGAGGATTAACATGTTTATCTATGTACTATTTGTGCATCTATGTCAACATACAACATTAATATAACACGCGAAAAACCAAATCAAGAGAAGCCATACCGAATTCTGAAAACAATATTGGTCACGGAGGTTTTCAATTATCCGCGGATTGAAACAAACAGAAATGTCAATACAGCAAAGTTCGGGGACTTTGTTCCTTATATCGGTTACCAGTGAAAGAGCCGAATATGCGGCCACCTGTTTTTCACCTATGATAATTTGTACGATCTTCCACGAAGACGGTGAGCAACGCGTAGCAATAAACCAACGATCCCAAATGGTCAAAACACGATTGGTTCACAAGGCCAGGGTACTATTGAACAAATGATCAAAGTTAATTAGTAGATAACCTCAACTGTTTTGATTGACGAATCGTTTCCAGGAGATAATTACAGTTTAATGACAAATAGGCAGAAGATGAACTATAAACCCATAATATGACATTCATACCCCACAGAGTACTTTTGAGCGGTCAACAGGTTCAAAAACGACAGGGACGAGCCGAGCTCCAAAATGTGATGCACGCACCACTCAAGCAAAATGCAAACAGGCAACAGGTGGTTATTTGCACAACTGTCGATTGACGCAATAAAACAAAGCATCTAGGTCAAGTCCAATTAACAGCCAGGAACAGGGTCGGTAGAATATACAGAGATAAAAGTTTTGGGGGATTTGGGTTGGGTCTGATTTTCGCACGACTGTGGCCTCGAAATTCGATGCATAACTCAAGAACTCACCGTCCACGAGTAAGATTGATAAAATCTTTGTGCCCACCATCCAAAAAATTGAGCCGCACGTTGATATGAAGAACTATCCCGAGCTGCCATAACCGAACCCAGTAAAATAATTAATGTTTAATTGTTTCATCCTGCAGAGTATTTGACTCTCAATCATTTTGATCATTATTTTGGCTACCGAGCGTTAGCTGAATTTGAGGTATTCTGTCGTTACTGACATGGTAGTTTGTCATATCGGTTTGCCCTATCCTACTTAGCCAAGTGAATATTCCATTCCGTTGTGGCGGAAAGGTCAAGTTGTGGATCGAGCTGGGAGACTGACCGCGTGTGGGAATAGACAATACAATGTCTTATGTGGGAGAATATTTTCACGTTTCATGTCGGGGTATAACAGGCGAACAATGCGAAGCAGTAATATCATCCGAAATGGACCGCATTTAGTGTGTTTTTCAATGCTGATGAGCCGGATTATGACACCCACCGCACAATCTGCGGTGTATGAAGTGGTCAGTAATCCCGCTTGTTTTGAAGCCCATGTCAAAGAGAGTTCGGTTCCAATACTTCTACTAAAACTGCATTGCAACATCTCGGAGTCACTCCCGCTCTTAGCCTTCCAAAGCCGAATCATGCTGTTGCAAAGACCCGCTTGACCAACCTCCGGCATCGGTAGTGGTCAGGAGGCACAATAAAACAAAAAAGCACCCGTCTGAAGCTACCCGGCGTTGAGAGGACGATTGGAAATGAGCACTAACAGTCTAGAAGCACGTCAACCTTAGCCCTTAAACGGCAAACTTTTCTATCCGTAATGACCCAACAAAATACAAGACCATCTAGGATATCCAGTATGTTGATTAAGCTCCGGTAAAACATGATCAGGAACACTGGAGTGGTCTTTGTAAGACATATAACGCACCTTGCACTCTTGTTTCTGTCAAACGACCGGCCAGAAGACCAGGTCCATTACATGCTAACAAACCTCCGCTCGAGCGAAATAGTGTTGACAAGGGCCTGACACCGAAAATAAATCTCCTTTTCTCCACATAAACTCCGCAGCAAGGCTGGCGCTGAGGTACGCCCGAAACTATTGTAGACGGAGCACCAGAGACGCAAGCTAGTGTTGTAGAATCTCTAGTAGCTGATCGAACTCGAAATGTAAATACCCGGGATGCCCAGGAACTTGTGACGTGTGCCCGTAAGCATGACGGAAACAAGTAGAGTTTTTTGTCTGTGCACTCGAGATGACTGATGTTCAAGTCCAGCGCATCTGGCGCATCCAGCATTCGAATCGCGCATCCGACGAAACTCGTTCGAAACTTCTAAAGACTACTGACACTTCACAAGAAAATGGCCTTCCGTATTATGTAACCATTTCGCCAGAAACACCGCCTTACACCGGGCAGAATATCGTTTCACCCTCACCGTTTCAAGGGAGAGCAAGAGAAAATGAATAGCCAAATTTGTTCTAGTCGTTATATAATATGCCCAGATGCTTTAATGTTTAAACTGTCGTAACGGCCGGCTCTAGTGCCCTCATCATTTTTGTGAAGCCAATACCAACTCGGTTAGACTTAACACTGACAAGAGAACTTATACCAACATTCTCAGCCTTCGTGACAAGCTAGTTGAACTTGATGGAGCTCAAGCAGACACAAAGCCCCACACGGTTTTAGCCACCGGACACTGGTTTGCTACATCTCCTTCTGATCCTGAGCTAGAGCTCAACAGCGTGTTGTTCTTCCGCGTAGTTAGAACGGGAGGCATGGATGGTGGGACCGCAATGTATGTTTCGCGATGCTAGTTCCGAGGTTCGTACGCCCAAGGATTTCCCCAGCCTTATATCAACGCATATCGGAAGTCACAGCGACAAGACGGTGAATCTGCAAACAAACTTTATTTATTTATTTATTCACCGTTCACAAGCAGACTTCAACGTAACGAATAGGGGCGTCAAGGAAATGGACGTGAGAGAATCTTTGGCACAACCGCACGATAGCCGTCAGAGAAGACGAATGTTAACGGAAATTCCAGTTGACCTTCAGGATTCAAACAAGTGTCTGATTGGTGGGCGGCGTGGTGACCAAAAACTGTCATCCTAGTGAATGTAGCCTACAATAGTAGAGATGACACGGATTCATTATACAGCTATGAACAAAACTGCGATACCTACGCCAACACACTAACCTTGATGTTAGTGGTTTGTAGTAAATTTACATTCACGAGGTAATGTGAACCGGCACGGTGGTACTGGCAAGGCAACTCTCACGTCGCAGGGAGTTTAGGATTTTGAGGACGTCGAAGACGATTTCACTACAGCTTCTTCATACTGTAATTTTTTGCGGTGTTCTGCCCTTGCTGATGTTCGGTGCCAAGTAGCTAGTTTAAGCTTGTTGTTTTTACCTGTTTTTGCTTGTTGCTGACAATAACCGCGGGCATTTCAGTTTACCTGGGATATGGCCCCCCGGAACCGCAAGCCTCAGGTAGCTACCAAAGGTGGGGTCAGTCTGTGCATTAAATGTGCGAAATCTGTAAATTCTAACCAGCAAGGACTATGTTGTCATGGTTGCCAACGCTGGACTCATAGGGTATGCGAACCCCAGGTCACAGTCGCGCTTTGTAAAACATCAACTCACGACATCGTTGATTGTCTAGTTTTCCCTTGTAACGAGTGTAGAACAGGATTCAACGCCCCCTTTCTAAAGAATGTCCAATTAGTGATGCCAATCACAATTCTAGCTGCTTCATTACGAAGTGTGACGCCCACTCACAAACAGAACTTTCGACGAATACCGCCTATTGCCGGACGAACATTTCGTTGAACACGGCCACAGCGATTAGTGGACCTTCACTTTTGCGCGAGAGCTTAAGGGCTTCTGGCGGAATCACTGATGTGCATCGGATAGCTAAAGAGACCGGGGTGGTTACCGTTTCCAGTGTGCTTGATCCCAGTAACAACATTAAGGTTTCCACCGCTAGTCGGAGCGTACGGGTGACAAATAGCAGCAAAAGCACCGGCAAAGTGAACCTTTCTGAAGTGAATAGCTCGTTACCCAGGAGACCAGAAGCTCAGAATAAAGTGAATAGTAAAGACAAGGCAAATGGTAATAGCAGCCACCTCAGAGACGCCGAGGTTCAGCTTGTCAACGGTATAAACTCAAAACATTCTGGAAACCCATATAGCGTAATTGATTATAACCTTGCAGAATCACTGGCGACATCATTGGTTGAGCGCGAACACCATGACCGTCAATTATGGTCCGAAGTATGTGCCGTAACAGGACTGGAGGATTGCTGCAAGTCAGCTAGACTTCAACGGCTTTCCCGATCTAATGCTCTAATGCAGTTTCCCCGCTTACTGAAGGTAACCTTCGAGAACCATCAGTACACTGAAATAGCAATCACAAGAGCACACCTACTTCGTGGTTCTAATATGACCCACATACGTCTAAAACCTGATCTTCCATACCTGGAGAGAATCCGGAGAAGGGAACCAGAGAATCCTTTTGACAACTCTGACAGAAGTTTAATCATCCATGGAGTCCCAGTGTCGCCTAATTTGACATCGTCGCCAGACGATAACCTCTCCCAATGGCGATTCATCAGAGATAAGCCTTCCTTGAGGGATACTACCTGTACTAGAGCAACAAGAATGCCAAGATCTAGCCACCTTGCCCACCTAAAATTACCAAAACTGTTGAGAGTTCAATTTCTCACGGCTGACATGTGCAATATGGTTCTGAACGCACGGCACTGTCACCAGTCGAATGTGCTTGGAGATATTCGAGTTCACAAGACGCTACCCAGAAAACTGAGACATCTTAGAATATCATTGCTTTTACTTCCATCCCTCGAACCGATAGTTAGCGTCTCAGAGGGTAGTGACTTCCCTCAACAAATTATCTCAAAAAACGTGCTCTCGCCGACTCCTTGTGAGTCGGCCCCAGCCCATGTGTAATCAAACCTTTGACTACACCAACAGTGGTCACCAGCCCACAGGTCACTACACCAGACAGTTGGATGATAACATCTGGGACATTTGTAATCAACCAAAGCGACTGGAGCTGCATGTACACTAACATTTCAAGTTTGGCGAATAAGCTCCCGGAGTTGAGGTTGCTTCACTTTGAAAATAAATTTGAAATTGTAGCACCTACATAGACTTGGCTACAGCTAAACATAAGGGACGCAGAAGTGAACTTACCGGAAATGAATGTTTTAAGGAGGGATAGGACCGATAAGCGGGGCGAGGGAGTGCCAGTCTAACAATATAGACCATGTGGAATTAAACGATCCGACATTTCGTCTAGTACCCGAGTCTATCTGGATGCGCGTCCGTCTCTGCCATAACAAGCCCCTCACCTTGGCCCTTATATACCGCCCACCGGCAAGTGACACAGTGTTTGACTGCAACCTAAACGCCGCTTTACACAGACCCATCGAAATGACTTCAGGTAGTATTTTGAAACCGGGTGATTCTAATCACCCGGATATCGATTTCAAGGCCTTAAAAACGCATCCTGGTCGAGACTCTTCTGCTGCACCTTTTCTACAAACCACTATTGAATTAGGTTTATTTGAAATTGTATTGTCTCACCAGATGGCGCCAAGGTTTTGCACCGTCCAGTTTAGACCTAGTCTTCACTAACGAGCATGGTTTAGTTGAGAACTTCGGCACCGAAATTCCTGTAGGCCGCAGCGATCACGCTCTAATTTTGTTCCGCTTTATTTATGCTTCTCCTAGGGTGATAGGTGAACCTCCAACACTACGCAACTACTTTAAGGGAGATCACGTAAGTATGACCGACTACTTTCTAAAGGCCGTTCGTAACTTACCATTATTGTCCTCCGTGGAACTATTTTGGCACTACATTAAGACCACTATTGATAACGCGACCGACTTATTTGTTCCATTAAGAATCATCAAAAGTAATAAGCCGTCCCGTGGTATCCGTAGATATACGAAAAAAACTCATTTGTGAAAAGCGTTATACCTGAATGCAATTCAAGTTGAACCAGACCTCAGAAGCTTACAGTCAGTATAAGCTTATAAGAAACAAGTGCAATGAGGTTGTCTGCAGAGACAAACTCAAATTGCAATCCTTTGTGGTAGCCCAATTAAAACAGAACCCCAAGTGGTTTTATAAACAGTTGT
>LUCH01005050.1:35162-50872 GCA_013368495.1 Paragonimus heterotremus
AACTGTGGAAGTCCCTAAAAGGGCCGTTTACACCAAACTCCCCTTCAAAGGTGATAGTTTGATGAACAACTTTGAAAAGATGATTAGTGCCGCGTTAAAACGGGTGTACAATGCAGCAAAGCTTGTCCTGCTCTCACAAACCACTAAGTTACCTCTACCCCCGGTCAAAAATCAAACCCCGATGTTTTCTACCAGCCATTGTATCTATCAGTTTTCTTGCAGTTGCGGAAACACTTACATTGGTAGAACAGAAAAGATGCTTATGACCAAAGCCAAGGAGCATATCCCAAAGTGGTTGAGGGTTGCACTGACTAACCCACCAATGAGTGACATTCAGCGACGACGAAACGCCGCTTTATCCATTGCAAGGCACTTATCGACTACAGGTCATAGTGTCAATATCACATCCTCGTTTAAGGTCTTGATGAACTCTCACAGCCCACAAATTCTCAAGTATACTGAAGCCTTGTTGATCAGCCGTCGACAGCCGGTCTTATGTGCACAGAAACAACTGACTGTCAACCTTTGTTTACCGTGGGTTTAGCCGTGAGTACCAATCACGATCCAGCCCGACTTGTACTTTGAATCGTTTCATTTAAGTCTTGTTGGTTTTGTTTTCATACTAGTCACACGTTTACGACTGACGAGAGTGTGCGAAATGAATTCATATCGTAAGTTGTGTCTTCTGACTAAACCTTTAGTAAACGTGAAGCTGTATTGAGCAGTTGATCGTAATCTGTGATGTTTAAATAGGTCATCGACCGGTCGATTATTTGACCTTTTCACCTTCTCTAATCAGCGCCTGTTACCGTGCGGCCTCATACATGTTGTTTAACTGAGTCTAGAATGCCATTGACGCGGTCAAACATGTGCCAAAAACATCTGCAGAACTGGCTTCAGTTTTTTAGAAATTCCACAACATTCTATGTAGCACAGTTTGAAAGCTCAACGGACAAACATATTGCGATGACTGAAACATGTCTATGAAAAACGTGCATTTTTTTGCATTGAACTAACGAAAAGAAGACGAACCACAACAGTGCGTACTTTCACCTCGGTTGCATGCAGTCATAGAAATCAAATGTTACATGATTTTGGAAGAGATTAGCGGCGAAACGTAAAATGTGGATTGGACAGACACTTCACGTCCCGCGACGTAAATTATACAATCTAGTTATAACGTACAAACGAGATTAAGAACAAGAAACGAAGACAACGAGCATAGCAGCACTAAAGTAATGACATCCTTTGGATACAATGGCGTAATTATATCACATTCCTATCATGGTTTGGAAGCTGTGCTAATGTGGTATATAAACAATGAAGGTCAGGAGTTACATCATGAATTTTTAGGGTCAGAGTCACGGAGATTATGAAAGTTCGAATGATAATGAACAAAATGAGAGCTAGGCTACCGTAAAGCTAAGAAAAATTAGAATGACAAATAGGGGAAAGATGTAACAGACGACTTACTGAATCAAACAGGAATTGTTTGTTTATGTACGTTTTTCGGATCGATACCTTTGATGTTTTTACCTCTATGTAATATCCAACGCTTTGAAAGTAATTCGTGAAAATGTCAAATATTTCGTGGTCCAATGTAACCACGTGTCCAGTCTATGTTTTGAAAATTCCGCACTTTATGTCAAGTAACATGCGACGGATGACCACTAAAACGGCCACTCTCAGATTTTCGCAAGTATGGACCTGCGTGACTGCCTTCTGTGTCATCGTATACATCCCTTGGTTAATTCTGTACGCTAGGCATGTTTCATGCATAGACATGTAATCCAAAAGATAGCAGTAAGTCAAACTCAAAATCACTCATAAAGAAACTTCATGAGAGCTCGTCATCTGCTGTGAGGATTGTATTCTGCTACATGTAACACGAGAATAAAATTCGTGGTGGTTCGATAAACCAAGAAACATCGAAAACATCTATATTAGGAGAGCGCTTGAAACCAAGGCCGGGGAAACAGATGAACTAGAACAACAGAAGGGGAGCGCTATTCAGCGGGTAGGAAATTTCGTGTCCGCACTGCGGTGCAGTTATTGATTACAGACCACAAAGTTAATGTTGCATCAACCTCTGGAGTACTAATCTTTGTATAGTGTACAGCGTCATGAATGAGTAGTGTGGCACTAGTCGAACATGCAGAAACTAAGCGGCAGTTCACGAGGTCAAATAAAACCAGCAAGCGACGGTTTGGAACGTATACTGTCATCGTGCGGGACATACCAGCAAGAAAACTGATGCCCAACGAGTGTGGAGGTATCTCAGACGTGTAGGGTAGTGTTTGTATTCGTGATTGTGTATTTTCACACAGTTTGTCATGGATGTCAAATCATAAACAACCTCCCAAGTCAAACATATTTTACGGTCACAAAACTGCTAAATGATGGCAAATTTCAAAGTACAATGAGGTCTTACTGGTCGGCAGGCGGCATTCTGTCCTGTGAACTCAAAATAAATACTGGTTGACTTTTGTTTGACGTAGGTGAACACCACTCATGTTCAAGTTAGCTTTGTGCATTAGTTAATTCATTCAAGAAACGTAATTTCTAAGTGCACGCTGATCACATGGTTACGATTTGGTGTGTGAAGTGAATTCACAACATTTATTTGCTTGGTTATTACATGTCTTTACTTGGTTGACTGAAATCTATCAAGCAGGTAACCATCCACCATAATACAGGAACGTTCTGAGAGAAATTTCCAACCCCGTGGTCTGGCGTATGTGTTCGCACTAACATCCCACACTTGTTTACTGGTTGTTGGTGAGGTCTCCTCGTATGCGTGGCGTTTATGTGGCAAATTTAGGGCAAACCAACTGTCCACCACTCCGCTGATGGTCACCTGGACTAAGCACTTGTGAAATTCATATCTAACTCTATATATTAAAGGTCCTGTCTAAGTAAATACGTTGTGGACCAAAATGCAATCGACCTAGTTTCTATCACATCGTTTGTACACTCCGCCAGATTCTGTTACCACGTGCCCTTGTGCGTGAGTTGATTGATTTCGACAAGACAAACGGAAAGCTTTCGGCTCCCCATAACATCTTTTTGGCCTGTCAACTTAAGTATGTTTGCCATTTTACCACCTATATATGAACCCCGGTTTCGTAATGAATGGTACCGGTAAATTTATGACACCAAGGGGTCGTTCTCCTCTCATACCGGCAAATTACATATTTCTGACAAAAAGAAAAAGACACCAACAGCCACAATGCCTTCTCGTTCCATTTTAAAAACTCTCATCTAGTGCATTCCCCTAAACAGTGTCGAACACTTTGGCGACGAACTGACACTCAGTTTTACCGAAACAATGCGCTTTGACAATCGTCTGCGTTTTTGAAAACTCTGTACGGTTGGTACACTGTAAGTTGGACTGGCTGAATTAAAGCTACCACCGTAACAGAAGATCATGTGGGTTAGGGTATTATAATCTAAGCGTGATGACCACATTCTGAGTCACGTGAAGTTTACGAATAGCGAACCGTTAAAATCTTTCAAACTACGCACTGCTACATTCATTGTCAATTTCATCGCGACTGTCTTTAAAATGTTTGGAATGTGGAAAAGTGAAATTCATTATTTAAATAGTTGTAGAAATAATTATTCCAGTCCGAGCACCAGGCGCGACGCCGCAGATCAACTGATATAAAGCTTGCCGAGTTCGAGCGTGCTCTTCCTGTCATTGGTTTAACTCTAGCCGAATCCCAAAAGTTTCGCAATTGGGTCTCCTGTAACTCATCATACATGCCACACTACTTAATAACTCATACTGCCATTTTGCACAAATCGTTGATGTTGAGCAGCGGTGCTCCTTTTCCACTGATGTAGGAGAATGAGTGGACAGTGCGGTAACAAGAATCGTGTATCGAAGAAATCAACAAAAACGGTAGATTCAGACGGAAAAAAACTGTTGTGCAATACCTTACCTGCTAATAAAAAATGTTGGTATTAACGGAGTGCGAGTGCAGACGAAATGTTATGAATACACCCCCTTAAAATACACGCTTCAAGAGTGTACTTACACTGACCTTTTGCTTCCACGTCCGCTTCCTTTCATCCCACAACCAAAACTGAGGTACTTTAAGTTGCAGGGCGTTTTCTAACATTCTGAGTAGCGGGTGTAAAGAGTTGCGAACTGCCAGTGTATACCAGACGGTTAGAGAAGGTGGTGTTTTCTCACGGCCCCAAAAGTGACATTTGGTGGTTAATGACATCTAGTTCCTTCGCAAACACCCGTTCAAAGATAACCATACAAGTCGCGAGGAACAGAAGTGCTATTATTTGTAATACCGTGGGGACATATATCTCTGTGACTACTTACCCCCTCACCAATACACGCTGTACGTCAGTGAAAACGAGAGCGAGTTGGTGAGTGAACGAACAACATCAATCGCTTTGAAAAAGCATAACTGTTACGTGAGCTAAGATTATCAGGGGAGCATATTGGAGGAAACATTCATCCCTCAAAGGCCTGAGGGTTGTTAATTGTTATGAAGCAGATAATCCAAAATTTTACTACTAAACGTGTTAATATAATGTCTGGAGCAGTCGGTAGAGTAATCTTTCATAAGGGTACTTTCAAGTCAGGCAAACTTTGATTGTTGGTAGTGAGTCATTGGTGAGGCTCGTGTCCTTCGATACATCATAAGTATTCAGTCAACATGGGGAAGAGTGACCCAGCTTCCAATAAAACGAAGTCTACATAATGTGACTGAGCAAAACGTTGTACACATGTGGTCAACGTTCTGGGCTTCATCTTCAGGCAAAGGATTGGTCGACAGTGAAACTTACAGAATGCGGTGCCACCAGTCACTGGTCGATGCGACTATTGTCAGTTAGTCGATGAATCGACGGCTCAAAACGGAAACAGATGGTGACACAACTCTCACAACTGACCTGATACCAAACACGTTGCTTAAACCAGCAAACTGTCTGCTACATAGGTCGCATTGGCGAGTTAATGCTTGTTCACAGTTGGCGAACCCTGGACATTCCAGGTGACCTTGACAGCAGGAGCGTGTATCAGGTTGTTGCGTATGGCTTCATCCATTGAGTGTCATTTTCTGTATACATAGTAGGTAGTTGTTCGAAAATATCCCTTGAGTCATTTTACAACAGACATGACGAACTGTAATTTTCGGTAATTCTCCATCAGGCTGACACAGTTACAGTGGTTATCAAATGTGTATCTTTAAGACGCAATAAGCGACATTAAGGGACTGATCGGTCGCAAATAACGAGGTCAGAAGCTTCGAACTTAAAACTGAGACATTACATAATGGTATGAGTTCCATATGCATATTACGTCAGCAAATTTTGGTCAGTGTCGTGATCCCGTGTGTGCTAACCAGGATTCATGAGCCTGGGAACCACAAGCTGTGTACGAACTTCTTTTGGTAACTCAGAGCCGGGTTGTGTAACAGAATGACGGTCGATTTGGTTGTGGCTAGTATGTCCTGATGGGCTGGTTTTGGTTGACACGATAGAACCCTGTACACGATGCAAAAGAGCCTTAGAATCAGCTTGATAGTTAGAGTCCATCAGACGTGCAATAACCGTCAGACTGGATGATGTTCCATGATTTGCTTAGATAAACATCTCGTCGTATTTAATGGTAGTTAGGGTATTTGTATTATTTCGAACTGAACATACACACTTGATCACAACCTTCGCATTTAGATAAGAATTTCGGTTGGTCCAGTTCGAAAAAAAGCACTAGACTCCAGTTTAGATCTTACTGGAACCCATCAGTAGTGCCTATCATCCTCCGGGCCGGAATTTGCACTTTGGCCATCGTGCTTATGGTTCTAACAAGTTGTGCAGATCACTGAGTACACAACGAGCAAACTTCGACTGGGAAACTCGTTCTCCACGGTACAGAGCCAACAGATTCGATTGTTTGATGTCAACCCAACCGGACCTGAGCAGTGCAACTTTTCACATACTTCTAAACATATAACTGATTTTCTCGTAACGAATGGCATAGTCTAGTACATCGTAGTGCATATACGAGTGAGTTCGGTTCTGTGCCTCATAAAGAATCACATCCTGCCTACATAGATGATGCAATTTTAGTACTATTAAAGTGGATCACGACGGGAGCATGAATACTGTGTTGGATAAACATCAATCCGTGCTCTGACTAATTTCACAACAATGTGTCCTGTTCAATGGAAGTTATTTTTCACGGACACGTTACAGCTAGCAAGAGCATTCGTAAGGGCCTTGAAAAGTCTAACTCTACAGCAGACACCAAGACCAGCTAATCTATACCATGATAGACGTTCTCTCTCGTATTGTCCTCTTAACACCTAGATCATTCACCAGATTCCGAAACCGTATCCGAAGTCGAGATCGCCAGCTCGAGCAAGTACTCAGTTAGAATCCTCTGGCGAAAAACAACACGTTTACAAAGATCAAAAATATGATCGATTCTACACATAGTTGAGATCAATTAGTTCTGCCAGGTGTTCGTAACAATTAACGGTTCCGTTGTCCGTGATGGAGCAGTGCTTTCAGAGTTGCATGAGGCACGAGACGTTATTGCGCATACCTTAAAGGCTGTATTCGAAACAGAGCACTATTCCACAGGTAAAGGAGGAATTCTGGCCTATGACTACGAAATACGGTACATATACCTTTCTGGCCGACATTTTATGTTGAGAGCTGACTATGAAGCCTTGAATGTATTCGTAACACACGATGATATAAAACAAAACTCTCAAAATTAGCCGATTATACGCTCGATCGCCATTTACAACTCCACATGTAAACACCACCGAAGCTCGAAAAACCAAGTAGGTGACGCTTTATCGCGTTTATTGGTAGTCAACGTCGATTACCTGGCCTTGAAACAACCACAAGGAGGAGATATCATTCAGAACTCAGAAAGACGGTTTACTGTAGAGAGTAAACCGTTCCACTCACGTTAAACAACTCCCACGAACCTGTGGCATATTGTCGAGTACAAGTTAATTATCCGTAAGTAACGAGTGTGAGTTGTTCCAGTATCGCCTTACAAATATACTTTGCGCAGAACGTGTACAGGAGACACTCAGGTATTACCAAAACTCACATAACCACCGAGAACGAAACGGTTGTAAGGGGCCATATTCTAAGTGCGAAGCAAGATAAATCACCGAAACCATGACCTCGAGTCGAAAACTGCACCTCCTATAACAGATCTCGTTGTTATAGTGCTTATCCACGTGCGTAGACGTTACAACAGAAAGCTGTCAGAGGTCAACTAAGCCCAATATCTACCCTGCACCGGTTGAAACATTTCGTCACTGGTTTTGATATATCGGAATAAACCGTGACAGTGTAGCCGTCGTCCCGCTCTCATCCGGCCCATCATGCGTCAAGTCGTTTGGTGTGATGCTCACTGTCGTAATCTGTACATACTCCTTCACAAATTCACTACGCCGAAACCTTTTCCCATATTTGAACGCACGCCTTGTGGTCCTCATCTACGCACTCAGCCAATTACAATACACAGACACGCATGATGCGGTTGGACCCGGATCGGAAGGGAAAACAAAAAGACAAGTGTCTAAGACAGAAGACGGTCCCGGTGAACGCAACTGTATTGAGCTTGTGAACTAATCCCCCAAAAATCGATTTAACCCTCCGACTGACCACTTTGAGACATCATCGTTTCATATAGATTGAACATGACCAACAATTGATCGCAGTTGTCGCATTTCCATAGACTTTCCAGTCGGCCACTTTTGAACTGTAGAAGCACTAGACTCGAGTTTCGCTCTCATTAGAGCTCGTCAGTAGCGCACATCCTTGCCACTATCGGGACTAGAACCCCGGCCACGTT
The DNA here is from genome assembly GCA_013368495.1 of Paragonimus heterotremus. Lineage (NCBI taxonomy): Eukaryota > Metazoa > Platyhelminthes > Trematoda > Plagiorchiida > Troglotrematidae > Paragonimus > Paragonimus heterotremus. Next base: position 43,009 of record LUCH01005050.1, read on the forward strand.
TTCATGAGCAGGCAACCATGTTCACCACTGCGCCGCTTAATTTACCTCCCACTTGGCACGAATGAATCATCACCGTATGTGAACGTTCAGCCACATTGGTTTATGAGTGATCCGCTGATTACCCGATCGCATCGAGAGCCGACAGCAACTGTCCTCTGAACTCCAATCCATGACCTCTCGACTAGGACTTCTATCCAAGTAGAAATCACAGAAAACATTAGCTTGTTGAGCGATATTTTGATTACTACTAAACAGTAGAGGATAGTCAGTTTCCGTTGGATACGGTCGTAATGTCTCAAAACTGAGTTCATATTATGAAGCAGATCATGAGGGTCATAAGTTTGTCACTTGCTACGCTAGCAACACCAAGATAGCATACCAATCTTTTAATGAACACAAACGTAGACACCAGTGTCTCGACGTAGCTGCGTCAGCATAACGTGGCAGCCGTGGCCTATCAGTTATGTAAACAGTCGCGAACACGTGAGTGGTTTGCCTGTGGATTACAGTGTGGTTAAGTGTGTCACTTCGTACTTGGGTCTCACGATTTTTCACCGATGCTCAAATGTAGTTCGCTATCCTTAACTTCTACTGTCCCTCAATCATGTCAACGTGGAAGATCTAGCGATTGCATAACTGTGGGGGAAACCTATCCAAATCACCAAGCATCCAAGAGATAATCTAGCAGCCGACCAATCCAAAGCAGTTTGGCCAGAAGCCCTAGTCGAGGGGTCATCGATTGGGGTTAACAGACAGTAACTGTCTCCTCTCGAGGCGATCAGGCAACCTGATCATTACTCACAAGCGAAAGTGGTTGAGTGTTCACATACGATAATTCGGTCGTGCCTAATGTGAGATCAATGGCGCAGTGGAAAACACGGTTGCTTCATGAACAGCGTGTCCGTGGTTCAAGTCCCGGCAGTGGTGAAGATATGCACTACTGATGAGCTCTAATAAGAGCGAAACTCGAGTCTAGTGCTTCTGCAATTCGAAAGGGGCCGACTGGAAAGTCTATGGGAATGCGACAGCTGCGGTCAATCTATATGACAACGAAAATCCCCTACTACTCATCAGTATATCGTTGTTTGTTAGTGGGTACCCAGGCTATCACGGTTAAGAGTTCCACTACAAATTGATACCGGGACCTGTTTTCAGATCTGTTCTTCGTCTCACATTTGTTACACAAATTCAGTTCGAGATCTGTTCGCCTAACATTTCTCCACCGTTAATTGTGCATAATTATTTGTTCATCGTCAAACAAGAATCAGAATGTCATCGGTGACAGTAAGTTCCAGGACATGCGTATCATCGGTTAGTCTCGCATCTTAGTTTCTGGAAATCGGATTCAACTTTATGGTTACCGTAGATTGAACTTGTTTTTCCTAGAAATTGTATTATCAAACTGTGTGGTTGTTGAACTCCCGCCAGAAACTATGCACGAAGTTCGAGACATCATTGCCAATCTTGACACAGCTATTCCACATGCTATTCAGGAACCGAAAAATTCTATGTAGAGTATCTGTGTCCAACACAAACGACTACAACAGTTAATCATATATAACTCGGTGATCGTCGTCCCAGCCATATCCTACATCATGTACGAACTCTGCTGAGTGCCAAATCCACTAAAGAACGTTCACTGATGCAGCTGTTTGTTCAGCACCTATCAAGGTCAGTCAAAGTAGCACGTTTGTTTGTTCCCGATCAGAGTTTGGACAGCCTAGCATCAGGTGCGGATAAAGTCACCGAAGCCATACTAACCAACAACACCACTGAATTCACGCAATTAGTGTCCACTTACGCTGATCCAACACCGTTTATGTCCTTGATCCGTGAACAGCAACAGCATATTCAGTAAATCCAGCTTCAGCTGAGTCGACTAACAATCCACTTACCTTAAACACACTTACAGGACTGCTCATCTTCGTTCACGCGGTCGACCGTTGAATAACCCCCCATCTAAAACCCATACGACAGATGGGATGTGTTTTTATCATCGAAAATTCGGCGCTAGTGCAAGACGTTGCACCACTCCATGTGCCTTCTCTCCGGCTCTCAATCACTCAGGAGACGGGAACACCAGTTGAGTTCTGCAACAAACTCAGCTTGCTTTGCGGACTTCAAGTTCTGTTTCCTATAGTTGATAGGGAAAACGGTCACGGATTCCTACTCGATACAGGAGCTAAAGTTTGTGTTCTTCTCACCACACTTGTCGTGGTCCAACACTCAAAGTTGCCAACAGTTCCTCTTACGGTCAGCGTTCTGTCACAATGTCCCTCGGGTTGAGACGCACTTGGAGATGAATATTTCTCATTGCTGATGCACAATTTACAACTTTAGGCGTAAATTTTCTCAACTTCGGTATCTTGGTACACAAGAGGCCCCGCCGACTGCTTGACTCAGTCACCGACCTGAACGTCATAAGTCAATTGTTAAACAATGATTCCCTCCATCTACTAGTTGCAGTAGCTGAAGGTTATCTAGAACAGGGCTCACTAATTGTCCAATTGAATGTATGAAATGGATAAACACATTAAACTGAACATAACCCGCAATTTCCAGAGCGCTGTAATGCATGGGAAAAATTAAAAGTGGACCAATAGTAATGTGTACATCGGGCGGACACCAATCTCACTAAGTGACTGATTCATAAATTTGAAAATATCCAATGTTTGCAAAGATGAAGCACCACTTTCTGAAACAGGAAAATCAAAAACCCCGCCGGCTGACGTGAAAAACGTGCCAACGCAAGGTACTTTTCCCCTGGTTAAAGACAAACTTTGTTGCACTGCACTGCTTACCGAGCTGCGTGATCCCAGTAATGCACTGTAGGGAGCAACACTATCAAACACGGTCACATAGTCCAGTTGATCAATACACACCATGTTCTAGAGAAGGACAGGAAAGTGTTGCAGTCCGAGTGCTTTTTATCTCATTAGCACACATTTAAATGTGTTGGTCCCCTCTTCTGTGTCTGACGTTCTTGTCTTCATTATGCTTTCGACAACGTTCAAGCAGCACAATGTTATACACTATTACGCACTCTGTTGATTACTTCGGAATAGGCTTCACAGACTCAAAGTGCTTTTGTAAGATGTATGTGATTACGTAGATTTAATGTTAGATGATGAAATCATGGAAGTTGTTAACAGGTTTGTGAGCTCGGAAAGTTGCACCAGTGGCAGCGGCGAGGTATTCGGAATGAAATAGACGCGCGTATCTCTGAGGCTAACGCGATATTCGCCAATCAGGGGGCACCTTTGACGACAGAGACTTAAGGATCGCGTACATGAGGCGACAGTGGGGGTCACATTACCATATGGCAGCTCAGGGAAGATGTGAATCGTCTTCAGGTGTTCGAACACCGATATCAGCATGCGACCGCTCGCATCGAGTGGTATCAACGAAGAGATTGGGATGCGGGTATTTAGTAACAGATAATCGAATTCTTTCGTTCCATCCTTACATTTGCATACATTTAGATAGCCGGGCTATGCAATAAGGATACCAGCCAGTCGTGAGGCACAATAAACAACCTTAGCTGACAATACGATCGGTGTAAGGTCTTGATCAGTTCCGTTATCGTGACGTGGCGATCCGGCATGTGAACTACACTGATCCAGAGGCCTGTGCTGACTAGAACTTCTAGATGCAACCTTGTCAGACAACCAAAGGGAAGCCGTCAGACGAGAAACAGATGCAGTCATAGGATTGTATGTCGCACAACTGATTGTGTAGGAGTGTTTGGGTGGTAAAAACGGCCACATGAGCATACAACAGATCTATTTTTACGTTTGAGGCACTGCTGCCTTCTGAATCAGGGGGGAGAGGACTAGAAATGGCACTCTAAAACAGAGAGCACTCCGATCATCCAACGGTTAACCGTGACCGCCAGCGTATCATTCACTACAGTTAAAAAAATTTCGACATTCAAAAGCCTGATGCAGCTTCGAATGCATCCAACTGTGCGCAACAGCGCTCAGAATCAGTCTTATTCACCGCGTCTTCGGGCTAGGTGAGCCCCTCATTGCCAAGTGAGTCAGACTCGCGAGACTTTGGATCCGAGTAAGGTTCCTCAAGAAAACCCTATATCCTGTTGTCTCGCAGGTCAGACTTTCGGGTCAAAAACTCGGGGTGAAATTCTCCGAGTCAACCCCCTTCTGAGACATAAAAGATCGGGAAGTGTCAGAAGTTATCAATCTTCCGACAATGACATTATTCACCGACCACGACTTTCCCCTTTTATTTTCCTTCACAACATTTCTGTTCTTCATGTACTTTCGGGCGATAATTGTTTTCTGAAGCCAAGAAAACTGGCAAACGTTGGCGCCCTTCAATATCCGCACTCCGACAAGTTGATCAGCAAGCTCCTCTGACAAATACTGTCTGAAGTTTGGTGTGTGCTGTATCGAAGACGCGAGTCTATGACTCTACTACAGTTACTCACTTGAGCTCATCTTTAGATGACGGTCGATCCAAGCACTTCTCTCTCAGGGTCCCTGGTGAAGCCGAATCTTGTGACCAAGCTGCAGTGAAAATCGCACTGAGATCCGCAACACAGCAACGTTTGTTCGGCTGGACCGCAGGGAACATTTGCTTGTGCGCCGTCGGACTCAGTAAATCGATTAAAGCCTGTCAACGCAAAATCAGAAAGGCGTTGTGTATTCATTAACTCGGCGTATACTCCAACGGATAGCTGTTCAGATGCTACCAAAGATGCGTTCTATGACGCCTTCGGAAGTAAACTAAGACACTCTGACATCAACATACCGGCAGGCGATTTGAACGTCTAACCTGTTCGTCTTCATCCAAAGAAGCGGCTGGGAATTATGCTTCGTCTTTATCCAAACATACATCCCACGTAAAAAAGCCATAATTTACGGACAAAAGAATAGGCGGCGTCCAAATCCTAACAAGATACTCACACACTGCAATCGAACAGTTGAGGTGTAAATGAGAGAAAGAGAGCATCCACAATGCAGCGTTCCTAACGTCAACTGGTTCTAATTACCAGACAACACAATCAAACAACGACGTTTACAATGATGGACCCGGACAGTTATTTGTCTCAACATTTTCAGTCAGAGGTAACGTGCAGCACAATGCACCCAGCTCGAGAGAATAGTGGGAAATCGAAGTAATTCAAGGGTGGCGAAGGTGTTTAAGTCAGTGTGCGTGATAAATAAAGGTAAACTACAAACCAATTGTTTCATTACACATGCATGTGTGCCCTCCTATTTGCTTTTACTTGGTGCTACCCTTGTCAATTTTCACGTTTCGATTGTTTCTTGCACTAACTTTGCACTCCGGCGTGCATGTTCTGCTTGGTTTCTCTGAGTCAACTCTTCACGATAGACTATCCAACCGATTAGTTGCCTTCTGATTTACAGGATATAACATCTTGAATAAGGACAGTTTAAAAGTGAGAAAAACTGCGTATAGAACAAACACCGTGACCACACGCAAGTTGGAAACTTCAAGTGGAACCGGAAGCATCGCCGGAAGACTCCCAGCTAGTGGACAGTGAATAACTGGGAGTATTGCCGAGGGCAATAGGGAGCCCGCAGCAATGCGACCGATAAACAGATCCTCGCGAAGGATTACGACGAACATACATGTACAAGAATATATTATGAGGTACAAGTCACGAATGGATGTGGTGATGTGGAAAAGTTCGGGTGATTCAAATGAGCTGATGTAAAGCGGAGGTCGCTGTCACATGAGCATAACAGATGAGTCACAAAGTGAGATTTGGGTAAACCATGGAAAGTCCATGGTTCAGATATGATCGAGAAGACAAACTCCAATCGTACGAATCATCGCGGTAGAAAAAAGAGGAGATTGTGATTTGAGAACGGAGATGGTCACTACGTACAGCATTGCACTGTATTCGATTAACGGATACGAAGCATAGATCAAGCAAAAAACCGTGAACGTGACGTGGAGAAGGGGAATCACAAACAGGTAACGGCATAGTTCGCCCCAAGTAGAATCACATATGAAACACAGGGACATCGACGGAGCTGACCGGCATCAAGAAGAATACGACCGCCCGAAGTCCAAGAACGATGACGACAAGGTACAGAACTAGAAAAATGAAATTGGTTGGAAGGCGGTGACACACCAACGATTGGCTGACTATGAACAAGAGAGGCCACATTGACCAAACGGCAATCACTCAACCCTACAACACATGTCATCGCATGATAAACGCTAACAGAAGCTGATTAGTCTACTCAATCAGCCAGTCAGTTAACTCAACGAAATGCTTGATTCCCTGGAATGCAATCGACTACAAGGATTACGAAAATTGTACTAGGAAAGCTTTTAACTTGCATGGGGTCGTTAATAACAAACATGACTAATCCCTAATCAATGAGGGTTATTCTGTATACACCAGAAGGACAGTTACAGCTTAGTGGACTTGGATTATATCGAAGGAAATAGGCAATGTCACAGAAACCATCCGACATGATCGACCTTTGAACAGAGCTGACAAAAAGAAAAAACCCGATATTGTTGAGACTACCAATCCGTGCAGTGACCTAAATCGGACCTCGATTTAAATAGTGCATCGAACTAAAATTACATGTTGTTGTTCGACTGTGAGGATCCAGACGGAGATTCAAGAAGATGACTGCTCTTTACAGACACATAATGAGGCAGCAGTACACAGAGAATACTACATTTGCGAAATAAATCCCAAGAACCCAACTATGATAAGCACGATGTAAGGTTGGGAACGTTCGAGTGACTTTTGTGCAATCAATAACCCCACCTTGATCAGAGGGCAACGTTTGCAGGTATTACCAATCAAAACTAGCGTTCGAATCGCAAGAAATTATGGGAACTCAATTCAAATGTCCGAATTTGTTTTAGGTTTACAATCTTCGCGTGGGGGTAGATTTTAACACGACTAATTGAAAATCAACAAAGAGACTGGGAAAAATCGGACATTTTCACCACAATGGCAACAGGTAACCACTCGAAAGCAATAAAAAGGCTCTAGTGACTCCGCTTTTAATCAAGGTTATGAAAAACTGATCGCCATACATTGCAAACTGCAGCACAATGAACTCCGAATGCTTGCAGATGACGGATGAACAGCTTGGCACAGTCAATGACCTCTGCCACTGTCGGATGATATGGACAACAAAGTCTCTATGATGGATCCGACCACGGTCAATATGTAGCTGGTTTCTAGCGAATAAAAAGCATTGCCAACCCTGGTCACAAAGTGGAGCGAGTAGTCAGATGCAGCATGCTGACTATAGTGTCGGCGCAAGCCGAAAGACAATTGCTCATTTGGATATTAACCAACGTTGATTGCAATGTTCGCACTCCTGTAGACCTTCCAACCAGCTTGTTTTCAGCTGAAACCCCAGACTGGGGTTTCACCCTTGTCAAAGCTCCCCAGTAGTACTATTCTTGTCAGGAACAGGATATGAACTCTGGATTCGCTTTTATTAAGCAAGTGTTGACCACCACACCAATGACCATACGTTATCACATACAAACGCTCAGCTACATTTGTCCGTAAGTGACGCTCATGTCAAAACAGCATCCAACTGTCGGTCTGTAAAATGGCCAAGAGATCCGGCACTTTCGTGCGGTGGATACAGACAGGTCATCGATGCTTCACTATGGTCTTCACACCGTTATTGGACTAGCGTACAGCGTTGACCCGGACGATTGAAATGGCCTCAGCTTCAATCCCCTCTGATGCATACATGTCACAAACCAAAGAACAATCACGCCATAAATAGTTACAATCAAGAGGCTGCTAGTTTATTAGTCTGTACAGAAGAGCTTAGCGTACGAAGCACTGACTAGTGAGCACAAAGAAAAAGATTGCAAAAATATC
>LUCH01005051.1:16239-49068 GCA_013368495.1 Paragonimus heterotremus
ATGATGATGATGATGATGATGATGATGATGATGATGATGATATCTTGTCTACTTTCTCACAGCGATATATATATGATCTGTAATATGCACCCGTAAAGGTGATGTGAAATTTCCCCGGACAATTTAAACCTTTCACTATCCATCAGTAGAATTGCCGTTTTGAATCGATACACATTTCTTTAAAACAGGCACACATTGAATAGTGGACAATCCGTTAGCAAACATTTTAGAAATATATATGTATTAGGCTAACATGAATTGAGCTTACAGAGCCTCATCATTCATTTTACGCTATCACACGTTGTACCGTTTCGTGATCCATCAGAATATTCTTATTTGATGTTTATTGTTATTCTGTTTGTAGGTTTGACCAATATGACACAAACAATCGATTAGCTGACCGTATTTGGAACACCCGTCAGTGGAGAGATGAGCTAGCCGATCAGCTCCGGAGACTAAAAGAGCGCATGGCTGATTTGCGGGACGCCAAGCGTTTAACCGAAGACTATCTGGTCAAACTGTTAGATGCACAACAAGTAAACACTGAAGCCCTAACGCATTTGGATCATCGACGCCAAAATGAATATGTTATGGATCCGGTTGAGACGGAATTGAAAAGTGTAAGTTAATCTACGTAACCTATTGGTAAATTGCTACTATCAATGATGATGATGATGATGATGATGATGATGATGATGATGATGATGATGATGGCGATGCTACGATTGAAGATGATGGTGATGTTGATCACCACCCCACGATAGACAAGCTTTTTCATTAAATTTTGTTAACTCCTAGTCTAGGCTTCGGAGGGAAGTATTTTTACAGGTTAAAGCTCCACATCATTATTGATGAGGATAATTAAAACTTTTTATTACGCTTCTCACATTTTATTCAATAGTACGTCAGAATTTGTCACAACAAAATTATAACGACGGTTTGCATGTTGTAAAATGTCCAGACCAAATTTAAAACAAAAAAGGCCAAACAGATTGTGACTTTTGTTTAACACGCTTTCACTAAACCGAATGATAAGAACACAATGCTTTGAGCAAGTTACTATATCTAACGATTCTGTCACATTGGTGGTCCACCTCGAGATTGTTGTACTCGAACTCACGCTAACAAAGGAACAGGGGTCAAGTGTTATTTTCCGTGGTTAGATCAACTTCAGTTGCGTCTGAACTGATTAAGTGAGGGCAAGACTGATGTGTATGAAGAGGATCTACATGGTACTATTCATCAGTCCACACCATATTGCAGACGGGGTTTGCTGTTGTTGCGGTTGACATATATGTTGAGTATGACTGGTTAGAGCTTCATCACGACGTCGTTCCGCATGGATATGCGACCCTGTGTGAGTCAATCCAGCTTGGTCAAATTATACGTTATTATTCTCCGTCAGAGAATGTAGTGCAATAGCCGAACGTTCATTTAGCTATCGACGCTAGATCGACGATCGGATGGCGGACAACGGAGGCAATCGGATGAGTCATCGCTCGACCGGATGGGGCCAACGGGCTAGACATAGCAGGAAAAACTTAATGGACTACCAGATCGGAGAGGCGATTATTCCGACACTCACGGGAATATATCGACACGGATGTGGAATAATGTCTAAGCCTATAGTCGATAGATGCGGGATAACACGAGCGACCGGACGAGGCATCGATCAGCAGAATCAGACTAACGGACGCAGAATGTCAAATGGAAAAACCCCCGGTAGAAGGCGCCGATCACACACATAAACTGGGCAGAAGTGCACACGACATGTGAGCGGAAACTGGGGGTTGTTGTGGACTGGAATTGTGATTTAAAATCGTGAGCGCGCTTGTGGCATGGTAACTAGCGAGTTGGACAATAAAGATTGTGCTTTATTTGACGCCTTTTCGCTACAATATGTGTTTTCTTGAGGAAACCGTATGTAACGGTTGTGTTCAGGAACACGTATCTCTAACTGCCGGTTAATTCTCCTGCTTAACTGACGTCGAACTAACCACAACCGATACCGTAAACACAAACTGCCTGATCGTCCACAGGGACTGGACCCTTAGGGTACATCATAAATCATTCTGTAGTGTTATCTAACAAAAATACGGTTCACATATATCCCACGCTTGTGCCCTCTGTATGTCATGTACTTTTTCAATGGGAATGAAAAATTCGTCAGCAAAATTACTTGACTGGCTATGGTCATTCAGCTGCAAGAAGCGTATCGATCAGCAAGTAACGCCCACGCTATGAGAAGTTTTGTGGGCCAAAATTCGAACTTACATTTTCATATCATTCAGTATGCAACCGGGCAGTAATTTTACACAGCTGGAAAAGGCTCTTGTAGTTGCATAGATGTATCTGAGTTTACTATATGTCATTCCAATCCTATACAGATCAAAAGTTCTGTACACCACCAGTTAACGTGTACCCCATCGTGTAAACAAGAGTACAAAAAGGATGACGAAGAGCTTCATCAAGAGAAAACAAACACCTCATCAATCGATCAGCACCCAAAAATAACTCACTAGATCCAAAGAATTAAGCTCTATTTTTGAGATGAATGTTCCAAGAAAAATTTTACAACGGTTAACGCAGTAAGCTGTTTCTCCGTTTTACGTAAAAATTAGGCCGGCGTCCTTGCTGAATCAGCTATGAGCCCGGTGACGTATGAAGTGGATCAAAACATCATGTAATTTGGGCTTTTCAGTAGAATCGCTGGTATGCTTGTTGTTTGAAAACTCAACTAGAATGTACTCAACACCCGAATTACTGTCATCATACTCAGTCAACAAAACCTGAACAGTGATAGTTGAAAGGAAAGTGTTATTTCGATTACAACACTACTGAGGAAGGCCACCCGAGGTGGTTGAAACGTAAAGTATCACGACTTGCTCATAGCGTTGTGTTATTAGCAATCCATTTATCAATAACATGTTAAACACGACGCCCAAACTATTTGACTTCATTGGTACAAAATTTAGTGCGGATATCTTACAACGGAAGTCTGAAGTAGCTGTTTAAGTAAGCTGTCAAACATGGACTAAAATAACAACACAATAATGATTTTAGTAACTTGGGGAGTTTTCCCATCATTTATTATGACGAAAATGCATGGAACTGCTTTTTAATAAGATAACGCAACAATACATGTCCTACACGTAGAAAGCATAAAAAAAATTCACAAACTTAAAGTTAACGAATGGCCAAATTACACGTCAGTTTCTGATGACACAAAGAGCCCGTAGGTGCCACCGGTTTGATATACATATATCCAAGTATCAAAGTCATCAGATCATTTGTTAAAGTGAGTAGTCTTCCAAGAGAAAAACATAGCAACACAAATCTCGTTGCTTGTGAAACATGTACTCAAAGCGAGTTAAAATGACGTTTTGATATTTAGAGACTAACTTTATCAAGCGCTTAAAGTGCTTTTTTTGGCTAGTCGAAGACACTTTCGATGTGTGTGAGTACACTCATCACAAAATACTTCCAAACACTGCGGTCAATAACGATTTGGGAGAAGTAGTGTACGAAAAACCTTCAGGTTCTGTCGGGGTGGTACATGATGCTTAGTGATATAAATGACAAGGGGGCATGATCCTCCAGACACAGGATATGTATTCAGTCGGTTTATTTGTTGACAAAGTGATTAAACTTGCACTGTTTCGTCTTTGTATCTGTTAGAGTGACTATCATAAAAGGAACCAAAATGATTTGGATGCATTCAAATAACTTTTCAGGTAAGACCCAATTCATCGAAGCTTACAATGCGTTATGTGAAGCGTGAAAGTCAGCTGATGGTAAACCTGTAGGTTTTGTTTCGTCTTTTACCTTTCCCCCCGAACCGTTTTGTGCCATTTGATCTTGAGAATATTTCCTCTATGCTCGTATCAGTCTGTCCAACCTTCAGTTGCACTCATTCAGTTTTGGCTATGATATAATCTGGTAAAGGCTTCCCAACAAATTGCCTGTGGATCTATTTGCTTTGTCATCGCAGCGGAGTTCAGAGGGTGTGGATTCCGTGACCAGAACGCTAGGAGTTTTGTAAGAATACAGAAGCTGTTTCATGTACATTCCACGGAAACGTCGTATGAGGATTAAGGACTCCTCCCTGTGCATATTCTTGTAAAATGACAGCATCCGTTTTTTTTTAGGTAGCTCGCGACGAGTGGTTGAAGCGTGATTTAGAGCCAATGTCTTCTCAAGTGATTTGCGATAAAACAAAACATTTTCGTCGAAGTTTAAAACGTTCTTGTTGTCATAGTTACACAGTGTTACTTAACTGCAACCAAGACGTATCCGCGTCTTCCTCGAGTACGCCTGTGACTTCACCACGGACTCACAGGGAAAGATTTAGTGCTTGACGGAACATGCTTACCTTGTATGAACTTATCAGTCTCTATGACCTCCCCACGATCTGAACTGTAAGACAAAACTTTCTTCTCGCAGAATGCACCGCTCTCCATGCTGTGGGTTTTTCTATGTTTTTCTCTCAAACTGGTGAAACAGTAACCTGTGACGCCACCTACAATGGTTTGAAGTGACACCTTTCTAACGATACTCTAATGTTGATTTGCTAGTTGATCACTCCTTCATTTACACAATTATGTCTTGAACGGTCCCGTGAGACAAACTAATCACTTTGTTCACAAGATAGTGTGTAACGCATAGTTTTGAAAGCTTCTCATGAATTTTCGTCCTTTCGCTGATCGATAATCGCCTTCCCATGAACAGGGGCATTGATTCACACCAAGAGACGATCTGAATTTACGATCCATTTAATAGACCAAAGCACACGTCAGTCGATTGTTCCTGGGTGACGTTGAAGATGTGGTTGAAGTGTTTGCAGATGAGACCAATCCCATGGGTGTTTGATATCTATGAGCATAGCGACCTTCCCTCAAAGTTATTCTCTAAGTCGGAACTATCTCCGTACAGTAGACATCATTTTAGTATCTGAACGAAGTCTTATTTATAATCACTGCTAATCACTCCGTAAGATGGAAGACAGGGCTTTCTGTATGAAATACGACAATCTTGTCTTAGTTTGAAATAGATAAAAACAACAAATTAGCTTTCTTGTGCTAGAGTGGGGCGTGCGTCCTACATTTTAAACACGGGCAGCATACATTTGATTAATGGGCATGACTGCGTACGTTAAATCAATATCAACACATCTGTCTAAAGCAACAGCTGCAACACTGTGCATAACTATGACACTCTTTTGCCTATTTGTCAATCAAAGTCGGCTCGGATGCTGCACGCTTACTACTGACTTAAATCCACCCGTTCATGCTGAGTCTTCTGTGCTACTGTCTTTGTTCACACTCTCAAAATTAGGTATTCATCAGTATACCGATAGATTACACTACAGGATACATGAAACAGGATAACTGTGGCAGGGCACAGGTTACTAGCTGACCTAAACAGTTGATCACAGAATTTACAAGACTACAGACAAAAATGGCAATCCAGACAGAGTGTATCAGAGGGTGAACTATCTGTAGTCATCCATAAATGCTGGCAGGGATTTACAAATTACAGTATGCACTACACACAGGTAAATGGTCCAAGACCATGAGGTTGGTCATTTATGGTACGTATTTTCTCACACACTGGTCACTTCCAGATTGACGGATTTCTTTTACCCAGATCACGGACAGAGCAAGATGGCATTTGTAACTAGATGCTGACATTTCAGTTGTACTTCACCAGCTTCATACCAAAAACCAACATGGTAATATTCATAGCAGCTGTAGATGTCATATTTACATCGCATTTTTGGTGTGACTGCTAACCGATATACTTAGTATTCTGCAACAATGCAATCTGATTAACGTGACCGCAAGCCAAAGTGACAGTTACTCAGTTTAATTAATATGTAGAGTTTATGTTCGGATACTGTTCCATGCTTACTCTATGGAATTTATCTCTTTGTCAATAGAGGTTTTGCACTACCTGAACTATCTTTCACTTGTCCTCAAAATACGGCATCTGCACACACTTGAATGACACCATTTAACGAGAGCCAGCTTGTCAGCTGCGTAGCATAAATATTTCGAGCTACTGGAAACTAGTGAACAGTAAGTATAGAATCTGTCAAGATTCACGGCTATACGCAGTCTATCGGGGCGGTTGTAAACCTCTTGATTCAGGGCAGAACAAGACGGAATGTTGAAGGCTTATTCAGATAAAACTGGTCCTGTACATAAATAAACAACGGTTAGCCAATTATACAACTTACAACCAAGTGAACTTTGTGCATGGAATTTCACCATCAGCAAATATCAACCAATAACACGGTAGCGTAAACAGTTTAATGAGGCGGTACACAACAAACAAACAGCGAGTTCAGAGGGGAAATGCGTAGTGTCGGTGCAGAGTTGGTTACGTGTAATAATGTAAGAAACGTTCGGCCAGTAATTAATGTAATCAATACAGGGATATATATGTGTAGGACCTAAAATACGATAGTTTGGCTAATGGGGTATAAGTATAGGGATCAGTTAAGATTTGCATTGGGCACACAGCTGGTCGTGGACGGGTAGTCGAGCGTTAACGTCGGTGCGCTGGATGAGGCAGTTCCGTGGTTCGATCCTCCAGTCGTACTTTCGCTGTCCAACTACCAGTTTCAGTTGGAGTGATCCGAACACAACTTTCATCGATTCTGGCCAGAATCAACAGTAAGAATTTGATTACTGAGGAGTAGTGGAGGCTACTTCGGTTTTCATATAAGCTGAACGTCAACCACAATTGATCACAGCTGTCGTAATCCAATGGACTTTCCCTCGACCCCTTTCGAAAGGAAGCACTAGACCCGAGTTTTGCTCTCATTAGAGCACGTTAGTAGTGCATATCCTTACCACGGCCGGGACTAGAATTCTGGCTGCTTTCATCACGCAACTTTGTCGACCACTGTACTATTGCCCTCACATTAGGCAAGAATGACTCATCATATGTGAACGCTCAGCCAGGTTTGCTTGGATGTTCACTACTGATGATCTCTAACAAGAGCGAAACTCAAGTCTAGTGCTTTTTTTCTAAAGGGGCTGAGTGGGAACAATGTTAATGTTAAATTATATGGTTCTGGTCTCGCATCATTTCGCACAGTGAGTACACAAGATTTCACGAAGAAAAACCGTTTATCTCAATCCCAATGTACACGGTTTATATTGACAAATGTATAGGATCGCGTCTTGCTGCACTCAACTAAAGCATAACCATTTCTTTTCCACTACAGGAACAAGCTCTGCTGAAAGAAATTTATTCCGATCTGCAAGGGCAAATTCTTCAAGCGTTTGAAACACTCATTCGTATGCAGGAAGCCTCGGACGCATTCTACACGGACATCGCCGATAAAAACGAAGCAATGCACATCGATATTGATCAATATAACCTGAGTGAAAAGTCGGCCAATGTCAGCTTCAAGCCTTTTGCCACACGGAAACCGGAACAGTGAGTCATATTACGTTGGAATTCTGTTCGTTTGAGTTTTCAGTAAGCACGAATATGCTCCGTCTCGATAGGGAAGTCTTTTATGTACTGAGAATTGTATATTGACACAGGACAGGTATTTTTGAAGAAGCTTTTTTATAAGCTACACAATTAGTTTTGCCGTTTTGATTTGCCAGAAAACAACATGATCATAAAATAACTTTTGTAATGATAATTGAATCCATACTTAGCGTCTCATTAATTCATATTAAGCATATATACCAGATATGCACAAAGGTGAGTGGTTATGTTTTGCAAAACTAAGACAAACATCAGTGCAGACTCAAGGGATGTGGTGGAACAATGAACCCTCTAACTTGTTGGATGAAAGTGGTTGACGTGGGACAACGGAATGAACTGCATAATTAGACGAAATTTTAAACTAATGAGAAACAAAAACTGCTCAAATCAATTGCTTGAGTACATGACCAAATCATGAGTTAAATAATCGAGTAATACAAATAAAGAAAACAAATTAAAGATAGAGAAGAATCAGCAGCATACGGGGAAGACTATCAAGGCAACTAAGTGTTCATTAGTTTTAATCTTGACAATTGGAGAAAGAGAGAGAACAAAAATAGAAACAATAGCTAAGAAAATTTTCACTAGCTTAGGTGCATCAATTAAGTGTTTAACAAACTACGGTTGTAACACTTTCACTTCACTGTCGGTAAATATGTTCTCTTAAGGTGAAGAATGGCAGCATATGAAGAGATTTCGCTGTCGTTGTTTACTTTCAGTCCAACGTGTAGAACAGTACCAGCGGATAATGAGTACTCCGTACCGGCTTATATTGTCGTTGTTGTTGCAATAAACTGTTTTGTCATTCTGTTATCATTCCGTTAAGCGGTAAGCGCAACAGTCTGGCGGTATATATAGAAATCCCGCCGGGGCAGTTGATCCCCTAAATCAGTTGGTGGATTCCATATGAGACAGTGGGACGGGTGGGTAACCGAGTCCAAATATGAAATTTCAGAGCTCTAGACGTAGCTTCTTAGCTCAGCTGTTATAGCGCTTACCGCGTTGAGGCAGGGTGTTTCTGTCGCTGGTTCGAATCCGACGGAAGCCCTGACTTTTCACAGCTAGGTTTCACTTAAAATAAAAAATATATAAATTAATCAGATTGTGTTTAATCGTCTCAGTTTACCTTGCTCATTTTGAAACTTACCGGGCAGTAGCGTCCTTGCTCGGGGTGTGGCACTTCCGTGGTTCGATCCGACAAGCGTCATTTCGGTAAGCTATCTGACAGTTTCAGCACCAGGAGCGGCGTTTGATCAAGGCTGCCCCCATTTTTGTTCGATTTCGTCGTGGACGAACTAACGAAGGATTGTCTGCGGCTATCAATTGATGCCGGTGCGGGCATCCTACCTGATGGAAGGCTGACTGACCTTGATTATGCTGACGATAAGGTGTTGCTGTTTGACAACTTTCAAGCGGCACAAGCAATGCTGAACGCAATTTCACGTTCTGCTATGTACTGCGGAATGCGCTTTGTAGCTTCGAAATGCAAAATGCTTCTGCAAGATTGTTGCGATTACGTAGGTTTAATGTTGGATAATGCAGTCATGGGAGTCGTTGACCGGTTTGTATACCTGGGAAGCTGCATCAACCGCGGCGGCGGAGGCGTAGGGAATGAAATAGGGTCGCGTATTTCTAAGGCTAGGGCGGTGTTTACTAATCTGAAACACATGGGGACAGAAAGGTATATCTGTGAAGTTTAAGGATCGCGTATATCAGACAACAGTGAGGGCCGTATTACTTTACGGCAGCGGAATATGGCCCATCAGGGTAGAAGACGTGAACCGTCTTCAGTTGTTTAACCACCGATGTCTACCTTCAGTCGCTCGTATCGGGTGGCACCGACGAGTAAGCAACGAAGAGGTTAGGAAGCGGGTGTTTGGCACTGATTGTCAAACGAGTGCTCTTTTCCGGTCACTACATTTGCACAGACTTAGATGGTTAGGCCATGTACTAAGGATGCCAGCTAATCGTTTGCCACACCGAGCACTGTTTGCCCACGCTGCGGTCGATTGGCGTAAGGTGCGAGGTGGACCGGTGATGACGTGGCGTAGACAAATGAATTCGTTCACGAAGGGGTTGGGCACTATAGATCGAGTTCGTCTCCTGGGCTGGAGCTCTCGTAACTCACAGAGTCAATGGCTTGAAACGTTAGGTGAGATAGTGGATAACCGGGCTCAGTGGTGTGAATGTTGTCATTGTTTGGCCGACTTGTCTGTGAGGTGAGTGTACTTAATGACGCGGGGCAGTGAAAGCCGTAAGGAAGCTGTTTTGCTGATGATGTCTTACTTTCAGTTACAGCTTGGTTGTTTGTTTGCAAGATGTGGACGCCTTTATGTTGTATGTTTGAATGTAGACGTAGTTATTTTTTGGTGGTTAGGTCCCCTCCCCTTTGCCTTTCTTTTCTTTCTCTCTTCCTATACAGGCTTTGCTTTTTATTCTTCTTCATGGTTGTGTGGAAGTTAAGCATCAGTGTGATCCACTGAAGTATTGCTGTCTAGGATGATGATAATAATGACTGAACAATGGTTATATTGGAAAATTACTTTTACCAGTTATGTCCACCTTCTTATTGTGTTTGATAATAACCAGAATGTGGATAACCTTTTGAAAATGAAATTACTCCGTCATTATCTTGATTAGGCAGGACAACAGCATTTTGACGACTTACAATTACATACAAAACAAGACTTGTCATCCTTACTGGAATCACAAATCAGCATATGAAGATGACGACAGTATGTTTCTACAACACGTCACAGTAAGACAACACGATGATGAATCTGTCAGTGACTCCGCCTCACGATTTCTTTTAGCGTTCCCAAACCGTGCTTACGGACAGATCCCATAGCAACTTGTCAAACAAACGAGGTTTATCGAAGGACTTATTGTTGGCTTTTGTGTCGAAGAAGCGAATTAGCGACTGCTATTCAAAGATAACCAACTCTCAGCATGAGAGAAAGTTTGTGATATTGTGCGCCATCGTTTTAATTCGGTCAAATAACGCAGAGTTTTATTTTATGGAACCTATATTGCACACTGATGTTAACCAGGTGGCACACGTCAAACACCGCAAGAAGTTTTGTTGCTACCGCTTTAACGAACATTACTTAAAGAGGACTGGTGTATCACACTTGAATATGATTTGTCGATTCTGTCAGAAGAAAGGTCATATTCAGAATGTGCGTCTTTCTAAACGTAATGCTTGCAAGTTGTCCACTTCCGGGTCAACTAATCTAATCGATGAGAACCTGGATATTCAGTGGACTAACAATACAACAGTCAATCACAGCCTTGGAACAACGTCACACACACCGTTTATTGTATCCCTTAACATAAATGGGCAACAAATTGCACTGGAGCTCGACAGCAGATCGGTCGTTACACTGCTGCGATCAGATTCCTTTTCACGCTTCCTAGAGAAGGACCTACCAAAAATTCATTTACGGTCCTATACTTGCCAAACCGTATATTTCGTCGGTACCATCTTTGCTGGTGTGTCCCATAACAGTTGCGTAAATTACTCAGGTATTCATGTAACCAACGGACTGGTTCCAAATGTACTTGGTCGAGACTGGATGAAACATCTTCCTGTCATCCTATGGTATCTTAATACTATTGAGGCTCAGTCAATGTTATCTACACTTTCGAATGCACACGCGAAATTTTTCGATCAGACGAAGTTTGGAAAGCTGCGAAATTATGCCACACATTTGCAACTCACACCGAAAGCAATACCGAAGTTCTGGAAGGGTCAGACCTCCGACGGACGCTCTTCATAGTAGGGTCGAAAATAAAGTACAGCAGCTACAGAAAGAAGGCACAATCGAACATTTCCAGTAATCAGATTGGTCAGCACCAATCATACGTGTATCAAAACCTGACGGTAATGTAAGAATCCGTGGTGACTTTAAAAGAGCTGTGAACCGATTGTTACAGCTAGATCGTTGACCCTTACTAAAAACGAAGACTATGTACGCATCCTTATCTGCGGGCGAACTTTTTACGAAATTGGACTTGAGTCACACACACAAATAAATTGGAACTAGGTGAAGATTCTGGTCCTCTCATTACGATTAACACTCATTTAGGATTGTTTCGTTATACTCACTTGTCATTCGGAACTAACTCTGCACCCGCTACTCTTCAGTGTGTTATTGATTCCCATGTTAAAGATATACCTAGTACGTGTGCATATCTTGATGACGTTCTGACCACAGGAAGCAACAGTGAACAGCATTTGCAGCCTTTGGACGTAGACTTGAAGAGACTGTCAGATG
The DNA here is from genome assembly GCA_013368495.1 of Paragonimus heterotremus. NCBI lineage: Eukaryota > Metazoa > Platyhelminthes > Trematoda > Plagiorchiida > Troglotrematidae > Paragonimus > Paragonimus heterotremus. Next base: position 28,026 of record LUCH01005051.1, read on the forward strand.
CAGGTCTTGTACTGAAAAGTGAAAATGTGAGCCCCTGGTACCCAGTGTGCAATACCTCGAATTGAAGTTGTCAAAGGAAGGCCTACAACCACTAGAAGAGAAAGTACGAGCACCACTAAATGCGCTATCACCCAAACAGGTGAGAGAGCTTCGACCGTTTTTAGGAGCAGTAACACAGTTTTCTTCAGTCATATATTTCACAACGTAGCATCTTCACCCTCCTTATCAGCTTTTGAGAAAGAGGAAAAGCTGGCAGTGGGCACACATTTGTGAAACTGTTTTCGAAATAATTAAACAGATTCTCACTTTACCACGCGTTCCAATAAATTATGATCCAGAAGAACCAATCGTACTTTCTTGTGATGCTTCTCCATATGGTCTGGGTGCTTTGGCATTACACAAGCTTCCACGTGTATCAAAACATCCATTCTTCTACTCTGCCCGGACATTGAGCGAAGCAGAAACAAATTACTAATAGCTTGATCGGAAAGCCTTGGCTATCATACTTGGTGTGAAACTGTTTCTTCAATATCGGACGACGGTTCATAATTTTACGGACCACAAGTCCCTTATTTCGTTACTGGGTAAGGAAAACAGGATACAACAAATGGCCTCCCCGCGGATGATTCGCTTGTCCGTCACCTTGTCTGATTACAGCTATAAAATTCAATACACCTCCGGACGATTCCGTAGTGCTGCTGATGCCCTAAGCAGGTTATCACTACCAAACACACCGTCCACAGAATCCATCCCACAAAACATTGTGTATCTTATTGAACACGCTAATCATTTACCTATCAATTCGTCGGACATGCGACAAGAAACAGACAAAGACACCGTGTTAACCTTGGTCAAACGATACGTGCAAGTAGGATGGCCAGAATGGACACCTAACGAACTTGTACATTTCCGACTGATAATGACCGAATTGTCTTCAAAATGAACGTCAGCTTTGAGGAGCACGTGTGGTAATTCCGAAGAGACTGTGACCTTCGAGTCTTGATGAACTCCACGATGTTCACCCGGGCATCGTAAAAATGAAATCGTTATCCAGCTTTTAAGTGTGGTGGCCCACATTGGATGGTGACATTGCGTCGGTGGTTATGTCATGTGAATTATGTCAAGAACACCAAAATACATTCCTCAATGTAACGCCGCACCCATGGAGAGAGTCAGAAACAGCATGGAAGCAAATCCATTTGGACGTTTTTGGTCCGTTTGAAGGTCAGATGATTTTGCTAATCGTGGATGTTTATTCCAAGTGGATTGACGCTCACATTCTCCTTACAACAAGAACAACAACAACAACAACGACTGTTACAGTAACCAAATTACGCACAACACTCGCAGCATTTGGTTGACCAGGAACCATTGTGACCAATAACGGTTCTGTGTTTACTAGCGTTGAATTTGCTGACTTCATTACTTCGAATGGAATCAAGGACGCAACGACAGCACCTTGTCATCTCTCTTCGGACGTCCCGGCTAGTCGTGATGTGCAGACAGTGGAAAATATGTTGGAGAAACAGCCTAATATCTCTTTGCGCGTACGTCCGGATAGCGCTCTATTTGTTTGTCGGAATGTTGTCAATGAAACTACCACCAGCAGTCCTACCGAACTCATGTTTGGTCGTCGTCCTCTTACTCGGATGGAATTACTCCACAAAGCTCCTCGATCAAAAGTAATCGTTAAACAGGATCTAATAAAAGATCGTTTCGGTATGCATACTAAAGATAGACTTATGTTTGATTCTGATCTCGTCCTTGTGCGTCAACCCACTGGAAATACATGGCAACCCGCTACCGTTACAAGTGCTAACGGACGAATCACACAGGTTCAAACGGAAGTCGTGTGAATGGTGCGACGTCATCTAGATCACATGTGACCGCGAATATCAAGCTCAGGGATTCTCGGATTTCTCCACCCCATTAATCACATGACGCACCACGGCCGGACCAACGCTCTCTACCAACTTACCCCTGTGCCGATCTCGGCGTCAGCCTTATGCGGTATACCGTTTTCAGACCGGATTGCCTCAACTAACGGAGGCGATGATGCGTCCGTGTGATGTCATCGACTGTTCCACACGATTTGTATGCGTATCCCTCAATCGATCGATAACCACTTGGTTTGCCATTTTATTGAACGTGAGAACTAATCGTACGTACGTCCCTTGTTCACACATTGCATACTGCCTTACATTGGATTGACTACTCTGTATCGGGTATCAAAAACTCAATTTCAAAGGATCTAAAGCGAACCAGTTATGTAACCGAATCTCCTTTTCCCACAAATTAATCTGTTCGCCCGTATTCGTTAAGTGACACCTAAACACAGATTTTTAACTGTTACATGTAGTTTGCAAAATTCCAGCCTGACAAAATTGTGTTCGCAATCTATTTTTCAAACTACTTTCAAGCAGCTTTGTCAGATCAATCTCTGCATTTCGGTATTTGCGACGGGTTCATATTGATCTCACTTTGGTCGTCTGTCTTCGTTTCCGTGTTCAAAATTGACTTAACAGTCTGATAGACTGACTGTCGATTTCACCCTGTGTACAACTGCAATCTTCTTGAATAAATGTGTATTGAATTGCACGATAGAGGAAAGACGAAGGCAGATTCTGGCCGCTTGGAATCGTGTAAAAATTCCGAGTGTATTCTTGAAAAATACAGTGTGATGAACAAGCTGATTTAAATTTATTCATCGTCAAGCTAAATACGTCACATCGATTTCATAATTTTAAAAGGGAATTGATAAATGGATTGAGAATAACACAATATTACGAGCAAATTGTAACGCTCTACGTTTCAACCAACTCGGGTGGTCTTCCTCAAGAGTGTTGTAATCAGAATCACACTAACAAAAGAACAGAGGTCACGTGGGATTTACCGTGGTTAGGTCAATCTGAGCTGCATCTGAATTGGTTGGTCGAATCGTTTTCATATCAGGTGGAAGTAAGACTGATGTAGGTAAGGTTCGTCTGTGTCTGGTGTTGTTTATCCATCCACGCCACACTACAGATTGGGGATTGCTCTAACTGCGATTAACATAAGTTTGTTGTGTGTAACTGGTGAGAACTTCCGGGCAGCAACACTCCGCATGGGAAGGCAGACCTCTGTTAATCACTCGAGCTTAATCAAAACCTACTTTGTGATTGTCCGACAGTGCATTTAGTGCGCTGGCCGAATCCTTTTCTAGCTTCTGAAGTTGATATGCGTCCTTAGGAGAAAACATCGTGTGCCTCTTGTGTTCGGCAACAGGTACTTTCACTTGTCTGCTTGTCTCTCCAATGTAGCTGACACTGCAATCACCGCATTTGACTTGGTAAACACAATCTGTCTGGTTGCCCATAGAAAGTGGATCTTTTGGATGCACCACCAGTCGTTCTAAGGTGTTATCTAACCGAAATACGGTTCGCACATTGTACTCAGACAGGATGGAGCGAATGTTTTCAGATGTTTGTTCACTATACGGTGTTTGCACGGTAGACTTGAAAGTTTTGATCGTTTTGGTCTTCTCCTTATTTGACATGCGCATAATTGTGTTCTCAACACAATTAGGGATGGTTAATAAGGTTAGTCAAATCAGTGTCATACCGTAATGAAAATCTCATCGGAGCATTGTATCTTGACAAGCTTACAAAGTGGGGTTTGACCAAGGTTCTTCCAAGGCACGAACGAAACGTTTCTGAGCATACAGGAATGAGCCGTACAGGCGAATTTCAGTAGCTTCCGCTGTAGACAGGATCATACGCCTTGCAGTTCGTGACCGGATGACCTTAACTCGATAAATTTAGCGAACTGCCTCCGTCACATTGACAGAATGGTTCGAACTTACAAGGTGTGATAGTGTGGTGTTGTTGACTGATTGCGTTGTCCAACTATTGGACCAAGATGGGTGGTGTTCACGAACCCGTTCAGATAAGCGTCTGGTCGTACGATCACCACAACTGGTTCCACGGGTACAAGTGAATCAGTGTACAAAAAAACGGGGCTGAATAAGTAGGCACAAAACCAGATTAGAAGTAATGTAGACACCTGTTTGGTGACGCAAAATATTTTAGTGGCCGCACGTGAAAGATTACGCGTGAGAGTTTTAGCTAACGTTTCACCCTTGAAAGGTGAGCCGATGTGCATGATTTCCTTCTCTGCTAGATACAGCTGGTTCCTTTCGTTCCACTGTTGCATGACTCTATCGACGAATTTATACGAGTAGCAATTTCGCTGTGTGTAGGCACACCTGTGGTGGACTGTCAGGCAGGAAGTGTGAGCATTCCAACCTCAACGCAGGGGGAGGTGTCTTCAAAAATCCATAGCGAGCGGATGAGTCATCGCTCGACCTGGTCGGACCAACGGGCGAGACGTGGCAGCCGAAATAGGATGGATGACCAAATTGAAGGCATGATTATTCCAACACTCTCAGGAATATCTCGACACGGCTGTGGAGTACGGTCAAAGCCCAAAGTGGATGGACGGAGGACAGCACGAGCGACCGGACAAGCCATCGCTCAAAGAAATCGGATCAACGGACGAGGACTAGCGGGCAGAAAACCCCCGGTTAGAAGGCACAAATCACACACCTAAACCGGGTAGAAGTGCACACGACGTGTGGAATTATGATTGAAAATCGCAAACACACACGTGGCGTGGTAACTGGCAAGTTGGACAATAAAGATTGTGCTTTATTGAACGCCTTTTCGCTACACATCCAAAAGGCCTATTTACCTATTCATTTTAGTCTCCAACGGAAATGGCAAATTTTTTGGTGTGCAAAGTTGAATCCAGCGAAAATGTCAGACAAATTTACGTTTTTACAGAGTATAAATAGGATTTTATTTTCGTACCTAACTGGTCTACTGGAAGACTTCCACGGACTTCTTCAGTCTACTGAATAAACTGATAATATTTTTGTATGCATATGTTCTTACACTGTATCGATTTTTGTGTATGACTGACTGTTATTAAGTAGTTTTGATGAGAATCCATGTGTAAACAAAATTGTGGAATACTCCTTTTAGTCAACTGGATTTGCAATCATGGGAGGATCTTAGCCGAAATACACTGGAGCGAGCACGTGCAGAGATCGCCCGAGGTGCTGAGGTGATCCACCGACTTCATCTGGGTGTGCATCAAGCTGCAAACAAGATGGGTGCTAAATCGGACCGTGTGGGTGACGCACTTAGACTGAGAGTACATGACACGGAACGTGCGATTCGTGAACTCGAATTCCAACGTTCGATGGTAAGCTGTACAAACGTTACCTTGAATCCTTTAAGGTGTACACTAGGTAAACTTATATACATATGCAGACCTCGATCATTGGATGAGCTGTGGATATAACACTGGTCACAGTCACTGTCGCTGGAGTTCATTACACATTTAGATTACTATACGTTTAACCAGCATATAGATTTCATTATGACATTGGTAAATTTCTCATCGTACAAAGTGTGCGACATTATGTTGACCCCGCTTTTCAGATAGCTTAAACATGAACTTCACATGTTGCTTGTTACCTTGCATTACTAAACCGGGTAGTTTATCACTGCATAATATGTAAACTTACTGGGCAATCTCCCTGGTTTAGCAAGTGCTTGTTGAGTCAGCACCTGCCTCTGGAATCAGTCATCAAACGGTTAGGGAGTGCGAACGATCAATCACCGTGATTGCCTTAGCTTTCACCCATACCATGATGACAAATTCATCATAGACGTGTGATATGTCTCAGCCAACTGGTGGTTGTATTCTGCGACGCCCACTCAATCCACATTCGTCAAGGTCACAATGTCTACCGATTATATGAAGGGATGCTGTCGGTAAAACAACCCATTTTTACAAACCATTGCACATGATGCTCAAGGACGGGTAGGAGTTATTGTAAATTTGTTATTCCCTGAACTGAGAAAATTCGTTCTAACCGTTTACACTTCCCAGTTTATTTCATCAACCTGGTATATATTCTCTATACCATAACCACCCAGTTTTGTTGTATTTAATCAGTGTATCATTAATCGTCTGCGATGCTAGCGTAGTGAGAAAGAGGTATCGTACTATTCCATTCACACCAATGTTATTCATTAGTGAAGCAAGGGCATGACATTGAAGTAGGCGCAGGAGAAATACAGGAACAAACACCAGAGTGCAGTATCGCATGAAATGGTTCTCGGTATGTAAGCGATATGAGCATTGGCGTCTGTGGCAACCGTAACGGTCTGGGTCCAATACCGTACGCAGACGAATTTTTGTTTGTTGTCTTTTTGAAACGCATAACCCACGTGTTGCTGTCCAGAACAAACAATCCCTGTGCCATCCGCGCTTTTGGCTCACAACACTAGTAGCCATTCTTCACCTGGCCTACTCGCGTGGGGGTTCAACTCTGAACTTGCTGGTCTAGTCGGGAAACCATTGATTTTGCCGGACGAGACTATCGTCGTGAACGAGTGGGTTTTGCCTATTGTAATTATTGATGCATTTTCTCTAACAGTACCGTAGAAATATTTGGGTCCAATTTTGCTTTCAGTTTGAGGATCTTTTTCCTGGTTATGCGCAACTCATCGAGCAGACGTAGATCGTTACAGTTATGTTCGTTTACAGTAGTAAATGTTGAAAGGAAATTGGTAAGTCCGTAAACGGCGCATTTGGAGGGACTTGATCGATTAAAACCCCGAAGAAGAGACCGGTCCCGAACAATGAATAACATAGAGAACTCCTGAATTCTGGGGACAACGAACTGAAAGCCCCTTGTTTGTAGTCATATTCTGGATGGCCTAAATAACTCTCCGGTATCCCTGTTTACACTGTAATGTCATTTGAATGACACGCGGTTTCTACCATACACCGGTGTTTGTGACGAACGATTGAAGGAAAGTAAGAATGGGTTAGATAGTGAGTTTTGCATGCCGCGTGGAGTTTAATAATCGGGACAGGTGATTCCAGACTCAATTTGCACTACTGTAATGGAAGATTTCGTGTACGAAGAGCCATCTGCTATACGGTCCATGCATTACAGTCATCACATATTGCAGCCGTCGTCCACTAATCTGTTTGTATGGGATGATGTCTTTGATATGCGCACGATGGCCTGCCCATGACAAGCTGATTGGGCGTTAAGTGTAAGATTGGTAACTGATAATTCATATCCCCTGTCTGTGTTCCTGCCTCGGTATGTGAAATCTGCGGAACGTTATGAAGACTTACTTCTATTTACGTACATTATGCGTGTCAATGGTCTTATGGATCTAATAACTTGAACGTTCCTCATACAACTACAACAACTGGATGAAGATCTGCACACACACACACACACACACACACACACACATGAAGTACGGGGACATTTTCTGCTTAACACAGATTGCGCTGCACAATGGCGTGAAGGTTGTCGTTGTTTGGCCGAGTTACCTGTGAAGTTAGTGCACTTACTGGGGTGGGTCAATAAAGGCCGTACGGAGGTTGTCTTATTGAATACGCCTTACTTTCACTTAGAGCTTGGGTGTTTGTTGTTGGTAAACACCTTGATGCAGTATGTCTGAACACAGACTCGGCTACTTTTAGTAGCTAGATCCTTTTCCCTCCCCTTCCTTTTCCTCTCTTCATGTACAGGGTATGTTTTTCTCCATGATTGTGTGTCGGTTAAATATAAGTGAGAACCATTGATGAATTGCTGTATATGATGATGATGATGATTGTTTTGTTATTCGACTAACGATGTTTTATATCGAAAACCGTGCAGATGGAAACCGAACGAGAGAAAACGCAACAGGAAACCCGAAATTTGGAGGAAGCCAGACGAGCCAAACACGCCAGTCTAAAATTGGCCCAAACACGTCTTGAGGGAAGGCAGGATAGACCAGGAAACGAGAACAATGAAGACGCGGCACACGCGGGCTTATCAGATGAGCTAAATGGAATTGTGGAAAGCATTGACGCTTTGGATGAGCAAATTACGAAGTCCAAGTGAGTACGCAAAAGAATTTTTTCTACGCCCATTGTCAGCTTGGGGTAATTTTAAGTGCCAAGCTTTCGAAGGGAAAACATAAATAGCTGTCATATAGTTGTTCCCAAAACAGACGCGACCGAGTTTGCAGTAATTAAAACCACAGATGGAAACACTCAGACATAAAATTCAGCGGATGAATGAGGGTTCATGAACATTTTAATGCGCGGTAAAATCTAGCAAGCTTGTGTTTAAGGCTGAACGTGTTACCAAAAACTGAACAGTTAAGAATAATAATGGTGTCGGTATCCTGCATTAATTTTTCCTAGAAGATAACAACTGCGCCTCATTTCTACCTATTTCATTGGTAGTTTAAGTGAAAAAAACGAAAAGTTGAAGCACTGTCTTCTGAATGGTCGAGTATTTTGCCCTTATAAGTTTCTCCGCATCTTTACAAAGCTGGCCCGTATGAACGCGGACAAGCAAAATAGTAAATCAAAACAAAGAAAGCAAAACTACTCCACTGGCTGTCGTTACAACACAACAGCAAGTTCATAGATAGTCCATTGTGAATGGACAACACTGGTTTCAAAGTTCGGCTAACAACAGTTTTATTTTTTGTGGTGCTGATTCCGGTATACACAGCGTAGTTGCTGGTGCTGCACCATTATAGCATGGCACGCAGTAGAAGATACAAGCTTCGTAATTCTATATGTAACATCAACCGGTTGTGCAACCTGTTATTTAATCCACTTGCATATGCGTTTCATGACCATTAATAGCAACAGGAATTTAACCTTGCCTATGTTAGACTCTCAACATTTTAATGAACATTCGCAAATAAAGTGGAATTTGGCTGACCTGTACACCGATTGGTGAAATGAAAAGTGTTTTGAGTAATATGACTGAAAAAATTGCCGTACGTTTTAATTGCCGAAGCAATAAGATGTTACTGACTAATGCTTCTTCAAATTGAAGAACAGGTCGAGGTAACGAGGTCATCCTTGAAGCTTTCACTACACGGACTTCATAACGGACGGCCTAGATGTCGTGTGTACCTCAATGGCTCTTCTCGAAGAATATGCCCAGTATAACTATACCTGACTTGATCAAGTAGCGTACGCACTGAATTTCCTTCATAAGATCAAGACAAATCACTTGCACCTATAAACAATCACCCATTCAAGTAATGGTACAATAAACATAGCTGAGAATAACCATCCGCATACCTGTACGGTCATCATCTAGCTACCAGGTTTACCGCAATGGAATTTCTCATTAACAACGAAGCAAACAAAACGTCGCTGACTGGTTTACAAGTCCTGTAATTCAGCAAACAATCAGCGGCAATGTGTCGGGCGTCGGTTCTTTAAAACAGTTTCATCGAGTCTCCCATACTCCAAACGTTAAGTTTGTTCCAGTACTGTTGTATGGCTTTCGCGGAGATATCCAGTTTAAGTGTCCACTCAAATTCCGATCCACAACCGATCACAATTTCTGTCATACATCTCACCGGTTGTCCCCACTGTTCGTCGGCACAGTATAATATAGTCTCATCAGGCAGTATTTGGAAGCACCGTCAGACATGTAGGAACTTTTCGTCACCGTCCTTGGATTCAACTGAACTTAAGGGGACAGTAAACTCTTTAAGCCTTTTATATCAGTCAGTTAACTTCCTCAAGACATGATTTGGAATATGAATTACTGTCACATGGGGCCTGATGACTTGCTAATAAAGTCATTCCGAGATTGCTTGCCTAACGGTCCAACAAATGGTTATGTCGATACGCCTAAGCTTTTTATAGAATATGACCATCGCTGGGCTAATATGATGGCAACTTGATAAGACCTTAAAATTTTATACGGCTATTTTTAATGTTTCTGTGTTCAATTCACCTTTTACAAGGGTTAGTAAAAACAACATGTCTGCTGCTTTCTATTGGAAGTTGTTTATAATCAATCAAAAAAGATTATTGCCAATCTGGTGCCACAAACGACATCCTCAAAAGATGGACTGGTAATATAGCGTGGTGTATCTGCCCCCACGTTTATTAGTTAGAACACAGCAGTAGGCGCAACACCATACGTCCAACGGAAGGAAGTAGATCGATCTCAGGCAGACATTCTCGTTAAAGCCACAGAGACAGAAAGTGGTTATGCATCAACTATTTAACAGCAGAAGACAATGTGAGGTTGGAGATAAGCAGACGGGAGATGAATGTGCTACGTCACTTCAAATGAAACCTTAAGACCTTCCCTACTGTGGTATGCACATTTTCTGATACTGCTGTGGTCATCTACTGTTTTATCAAACTTAAGTCGGAAGAGTTTCGGGAAACATCCCTTTGGAAATCTTATGTAGCAGAATTCTTTTGGGGACATGCATCAGTTGGCCAGGATCCACATTTAACGCACTGGTCAGTAATGCTTACTCAGTTATCTTGTTCTTAGATGTAAGGTGTAAAGTAGCTCATTTTATTGATTAAAAAGATGCTACACCTACACCGGTGGGTTTTTACTGTTTTTGTTTTATGTGAAGTCCATATCTTCTTCTAACGAATTAATTCTTCTCTGTACATACGGTGTTGTTTTCAGAGTACAGCATGCAGAAACATTTCACAAACCTTCCTTATAGAATGATCTTACAAAAGTAGCCAGCGAGTTTAGCTAACGCTCCTCATTGTTTCATACGTACAGATTCACTTGAATAGTATTTCTCTCGTCAAATCTACGAATGACCACGAGTTTGTGAAGGATGGCCCGGATACACAAATTGTAGACAGTTATTCATAGAGTACAATGTGTAAAATATTCCGGTGCAATACTGGGTCACGGAATGAAGTAGCCTCTGCCAGAACAATGTTTTCAAAATTGTGAGATATTTTATATTTTGCTTTCGAAAGGTTCATTAACCATGTACAATCCACTCCATCGGTTTGTGAATCCATATGCAACCCCATTGGTATTGCTGTCCACTATGGTATTGTTTATTTGAAAAAAGATTATAAGCTTTCCAAAATCCATGAAGCACTTCTCTAGTGCCAGTGATAACGCCAGAGATGTATAGAGATTATCGAAATGTTTAGGTCGTTTGTTTCCAAGATTTGGACTTAGAACAATCACCCTGGACCTATATATATATATATATATATATATATATATATCAGATATTCAACTAGTTCATGTTCCAGATCTGCGTACGTTTGTACTTTGGCTATAGTTCTGCAAGCATCTCTAACTTAGCACAACTTACCATCAATTTCGAGGCTGTCTGACAAGACTTTACAGCATAAATGTTGAATGTTCACTAAACTGGCTTCACTAACTTTCGACAAACGATGTTCTAACCTCGCACAGATTTGAGCTTGACCTTGTGCATGATTACTAAAATGACATGAACGGTCTGACCGGATAAAAGATATTCGTTTTAGCAAAATCATTCTGGTTAACATCATACTATTGTTTGATTTATTCTTTATTCGTTTCCACTTCAGAACCATGCTCGGACGTTTGGACGATCAGTTAGCCCGTCTATGTCAGGAGATTTTGATAAAACGCGAAACGTTACAGATTTACCAGGAAGTCATCAACATTCGCAAACGTTTAGAATACCCTCCGCACACGCGCTATCCTTACTGCCCAATGATTCCGACGGGAATTGTTCGAGAGGCGGTGGTGTTTTGAACTGTTGAAAATAGTGGTAGATAAAGTGAAACCTAAGTGGCACCCAAGAAAACATTCTATTTATATCGTAATCTGGCACCGCCACTTGTTATTGTATGACAGGCCAAAGTGGCACATTAAATTTCGTGCATTCCGTATGTATCAGGGCGCCAATTGAACCAGAGAGCGCACGATCTTTTTGTCTTGGACAGATCGGAAACAGAACGATGAAAGTCGTTTTGATTTGCATAGAAAATACAAACACTATGACTTTTCCAGGCCTCTTCTGAATATACTATGAGGGGAGTTAGAAGAATGGAAACATTATCAGGAAGACTCAAAATCTTGTGCTTTCTCTGTCACACACAATTCAGCAAGTCGTTCCTATAAGCCTGTCATAATGAGTAAATACAATGGTGATTGGCCCGAACTGGCCGGATCGAAATTCTAGCAAGATGCTTTCCTTGAACTAAGGCAGTTCAACCGAAAACGAATTCGACGGGCAAACGCGAGTAGTGTTCCACTCTCGACCTACCTGCCAGATAGAAAATACCAATACATAATTGACGAAAACAATTTCCGGATTGTTTTGTCAACTTAGCCAAAGCCGAATGGACGCTTGCACTCAGACGGCTCAACAGACGGCAATTGCTGCACGAATTATGATTTCATTGAAACTCCCGGCATTCCGTGTTAGTTGGGAAGAATATACTCTAATAGGCGTATGAATGTAGAACATTGTGGTTCAGCAGTCCAGTATCAACTAACCAGATGAGATATTGATGTTAAAATGGAACTCCAATCTGTAGAAAGCAAGAGATAGAGACCACAATATCAAATTCGGAGCAATAAGGACGTATACTTTGAAAATATATGGGAGGAGGGGTCTCATTATCAAGGTGTATAGTAATGCACACCACAATGGTGTAAGAAAACAGAGCGATGTAACTTGTGATTTAGAAATTGAAAAACCTTCAGGATACTATGCACGGGCAAGGTTGCAAGAAAGTTAACACCGTCAGAGTTACTATAATGGGAAGCGAATGTTTTACCAGATGACTGGAGTCGTTTATCTTTGAGAAAAGAAAACTGTACGTAATAACGGGTTGGCTCGATTATTCTGCTAAACCTACTCGGCTAAGTTGACTTTGTGGTCAGACTTGAGTATTGTATCTATTCGGACGGCTACGTTTACTAGGAATGGGACCAGATAGAAATACGTCATATAGATCAAAGGGGAGCAGTCTCACAAAAAGCGGCTACGCTCACAGAGATGTATGTAGCACTACTGACCTCGTAAGATCGCGCAGGTAGTGGGCACGATCCCACTGGCATACAGCAGAACTATCTCCACAGCTGTGGCATTGCCATGTCCCGAGCCAGGAAGAAGAGGATCAAACAAGTTGTCTTATTAATGGTTACTCATTGACACAAGCCAAAGGGCGACTGCGCATGAAAGTTACTACAAGTGGCTTTCAGTGTACCTTATATACATAAGAATGTGCACGCACTCCCGTAGCTTCAGTTTCAGGTCACAGTCATGAGTATTAAGACTCTAGCTACAGACATTCATGACAATAATTCACCAAACTGCGGGATAATCAATGAGGGTGAATGAATGTGGATGAAAAAAATATCAAAATAAAGTGAAATTCACGAAGAGTTAGTGGTCTTACAGGCGCAGGCTCGCTATCGATTGCAAAATACCGCTGTGCTTGAGAAAGCTTCCAACCATTACTGTGGGTCGGCGGCGCTCACCAACTTTGCTCAAATGGACGTGGAAGGTTTTTAAAGCACATGACCACATTACTGTCTGGCCATCCTGTATTTCTGAAAAAGGGCAACAGCCATACCGAAAAATGCGCTGTAAAACAGAAATCCCGCTGGTATACACAGTAGATTACCCGGGAAGTATATGTTGCATAGTTTCAGTACCATGTTCATCGATGGAAAACCAGTACACTTCCCAGATGCGTGGCAATGGACAGTTGTGTTTATCATACACCGAGTGCATTTAATACGGGCTGAAATGCAAAAGTATCAATCGTTGAATATGGAAAGCTTATATGCGTTATCCATACGAGTGCGCCACGCCCCGATCAGCGGGGCAAAAATGACTCCTAACCTCTGAACCTAGTGCGGAAGCCGAGGTATTCAGTAATTACTTCAGGTATTACAACAACACCTCAGCTAGCATGGACCACGATGCGCATGACGAATGCAGATTTCTAATTCCAAAGAAACATGGTAAGCTGGAAACTATCAAAACGCAACACTTATAAACACGATTTCTCTCTTATTGTGCAAGTTTATGTATTTACTAACAGTGTTCAAAATTAGAATGTTCTGTTTGAAAGAGAAGAAACGTGAGCTTGACAGTACACAGAAGAGCACGGATTTGGTACAGTCGGTGAGACAGAAATTACAGGAAGCATGCTATTATCTCGGTAGGAATTCCAAAGGATAAAACCATTGTTGATGATCCCGTTACAAATCGCGAGCTTTCAACTTATACTTCGAGACCGTTTTAGAAGTGAAAGGAACTCGTTGCTCCCACCTATTCCCATAAAAGCACACGTTCATATACAGCGACCTGTACATGGGTGATAAACTAGTACTGAAGAATCACCAACGTGTATTCACGTAGGGCCTAACTGGTCACTCTCTGTACCACCAAGATCATTACCAAAAGTTCAAAATCCAGTTTTTGGCTACAGCTACCCAAATTGAACCCCGCAATTGTGTATAGTCTAGTTTGTAGCAGTACTTCCACGGTTAGTTTCGCGATTCGCTTGTAACACAGGTCAAAGTACAACCTCAGAAGCAAACAGTTTACGTTATCGATTGTTGGAGCCCAAAAAGCTGCTAACATTCTTATAAGATGAACAAAATTCAGTTTGCGATTGTAGCTAGCAAAAATATACATTATTTCATGTACAGCTTACTGTCATTTTCGGTCATATCAAACGCCGCGTCCACTTTCAAACTCTGCGTGTCTGAAGATGGTATTTTTGGTAAGGGATTCCAGGATATCTCAGTGAGAGCGACCAACACTGTGTAACAATACTTCACATCTTCGAATCGGTCTGAACTATCATCTACACCTTTAGAGTTATTGGCTAAATGTTACAGTGTTCATCAATAAATTCACAAAGATTGATTTTGTATAGAGTTGTTGGAACCCCGTTAGCAAACAGGGAACCGTTAGCCAAAGAAAGGAAAAAATCTACATGAGAAGAGAGTAAAAAAGAAGGGTAGGGGAATGGACCTAACTACTAAAAATAGCTACGTCTACATTCAAACATACAACATCAAGGCGCCTACAACTTGCAAGCAAACAACCGAGCTGTAAATAAAAGTAAGGCGTCATCAGTAAGACAACTTCCTTACGGCTTTCACTGCCACGCGTCATTAAGTGCACTCACTTCACAGATAACTCGGTCAAACAATGACAACATTCATGCCACTGAACTTGGTTAGCCGCCATCACACCTAACTTCTCACGCCACCGACTCTGCCAGTTGCGAGGGTCCCAGCATGGGAGATGAACCCGACCTATAGTGACCGACCCTTTCGTGAACGATTTCATTTGTCTACGCCAGGTTCGACGACTTACCCAGTCATGATAATTCAGAAGCCAACAAACAGCGCAGTAATCTATATATTGCCACGACCGAGGGAGAAGAAAGTGTACAGCCGCTAAACGTACTGTGTTCAGCGCGCGAAACGGAATAGGTGAAGAATTTCCACAAGAACGGAAATAGAGTGTACAGTTGGGCTAAATGAACATGACTTGATATGAGGTGTCAAGTTGTACGACACAATATCAACAAAAATCAAGCCATCTTTAGAAATCGTTACAACCCTCCTAGTAAACCACAAAACCTCGGTTTAACAAAACGTCTATTCCATTTTATATATAGACTGTATGAAACAAATATATATGAAAATTGGATGGTAATCATATTGAGCGATTAATGATGATCATACAGAAACTCTGTACACATAAAAGGTTACACAGAACAAAGAAATGTATACCACCAGTAGACCTCGCACAATCGTTTAGCGCGAACGTGCACTAAATTAACGTTTCTCAGACGCGAAAGTAAAAATACGAATGTTTGGGAGTTACTAACCATATATTGTACAATAATTGCAATAGGTCTGGACCACTGTTAAACGACACCTATAAACGAAAAGAGTCGGAGGTGTTAAGGATCCGACAACAGAGCGGGTGGGCAAGCCGGAAGTATGTGTTGTCTTTGGCGCGCATAGGTCGACAGGCATGTGAGCAAACAAACACGATTGCATACAACAAGCAGGCCACAAGCAAAGATCCATAGGATCATAGATAAAATATGAACTAGCATTTTGGGGAGAATTTCACACGCCGTACAACAAACAGACCGGGGTTGTCTCCGAGTCGTTGTGGCCGAATTTAAACCTCGACCTACTCCGTGTATTGCCTCCCTCTCCCCAGGCCCTCCTTGTAAATCACCTAATAACCTCATTGTTATAAAACATATCGGTTTCAATCTGTATAGATGCTATGTATGGCAAATCATTATCAAAATTCAATGATAGTCTTGTACCAGTAAAAGCTGTTTCTCGACCTCTCGTTGCGCTAAATTTTAACGGCTACGTGTCAGCGTCATTCATTTTAGTAACTAACACAAAAATGTTACCATTGTATAAATATCTACCAAAAGCTACATATTGCACTATTGGTAGTAGCCCACCTGATCATTTTCGATCTTCCCTGTTATCATGCAAAATAACGTTGCGTTCTTGATCTGACAAACGCCAATTAAGCAAGAATATATTGTACAACGTCTGGATTTTCAAAATTCAGTATTGGTTGGACGATTCATGAGAACTGAAACGTTCCGCCGTTTTTTCATTCATTAACGAAATTCTGTCCACATGGCCATCCGTTTCTCTTACGGATTTTGAAGTCTTCTATCTTACCTCATCCAGAGTGGTTCGTTTTCACATTTTCTTATACTATTTACCTCAAGTGGCGAAATTCCTCAGCGTTCAACTTCTACCATCTTCTGAACAGCTTCTGTAACATACAAGCCGGCTGTTTTGGCTCGGATTGTCAGTCACCGCATGGAAAGTGGGCTTGCGACAGCCGATATTTTATTAGTCACTGTCGGTTAACAACTGCCAACCTACCAGAAAGACGACAACCATAAGTACGTGGATTCAGATTCGAGTGGGACCGAAAATTTAGGACCATCCCCAGTTGTTGTTCCTACAGATGAATGTCGTTGAAACAGAAGCAGGAAATTAGATACAGCCAGGTAAGACTGAGTCAACTGGGCTTGTACTCATGATTTCAACTACGAATCGACCAATAATGTTCATGTTACCGACAAAGCAGTCTCCCCTATAGTAGTCACGTGAGAGAAAATACTAATTAACCTGAGGGGCAATATGTGGGGCTGGATGAATCAGGAGTTACTGGAAGGAGCCATCAATTGGGGCATGCTAGGGAACAGATGACAAGCAATAAGAATGTAATAGGAAGCTAGAGATAAGGAGAACGAGATGTATGGAGAAAGAGTAAACTGCAGTTCGAGTGCGTGTCACCTGTGGGTTTGTCATGCGTTTGCACCTGCAGTGGATTTTCCACGTTGTTCAATAGTGCAAACCATAAGTCTTAATTGATTGTGTTATAATGTAGCATGAATGTAATGTTGAAAGCATTAAGAGTGGCATAATTTGGCTATTTATGATTTCTAACTTGTGACAGTGCGTGTCACCTGTGGGTCTGTAATGTTTTCACGTGTTCCTTGTTCTTTTTCTCTACAGGGGACGGATTCGCAGACAAAAGGATGAGATGCATGTGGGAAAACCATTCTGTACAATTCATTAAATGCAATATACTGTATTCCTGTCCGATGGGTTTTCTGTTTACCCAGTGTATCAGCGTGAGAACGGCTGACGACGTTGTGGTAGCACTCATTAGATGAAGTGTATATGTTGTGCCCATTGAATTATGTCGCGTCAGGTTAATTAGCGGCTTCTTTACGCAGTTTACGGTGTTTTTAGGGAGAAGTTTCGTCGTTTCGGGTTTGTAGTGAGATCACCTTCGACGTCTCTAAAATCCTAAAATTCCCTCTGACGTGAGAGTTGCCTTGCCAGTACCACCGCGTCAGTTCACATTACCTCACGAATGTAAATTTACTACAAACCACTAACATCAAGGTTAGTGTGTTGGCGTAAGTATCGCAGTTTTGCTTATAGCTGTATAAAGAGTCTGCGCCATCTCCACCGTTGTAGGCTGCATTCACTAGGATAACAGTGTTTTAGCTACTACCGTTGGGAACGCCGCCCAACTAGACTGACACTTGTTTGAATCCTGAAGGTCAACTGGAATTTCCGTTGACATTCGTCCTCTCTGGTAGCTACCGCGCGGTTGTGCTGAAGGTCCTCTCACGTCCATTTCCCTAGCGCCCCCTATTCTTTACGTTGAAGTCCGCTTGTGTACGGTGAGTAAATAAAATAAATAAAGTTTGTTTGCAGATTCACCGTTTTCTCACTGAGACTTCCGATCCGTGTTAACATAAGGCTGGGGGAAACCTTGGGTGTGTGAACCTCGGAGCTAGCATCGCGAAAGGCTAATTGATGGGGAAAAGCGATTGTTTACGATTTACTTAGGGACAAAATCGATCGTTTAGGGTTAATTTTGGGACAAATTGGGTAGTCTAGGGTTAATTCAAGGAAAATACCGGTCGTTTAGGGTTTAATTAGGGAAAATTTCCGTTATTTCTGGTTAATTTAGGGAAATTTTCGGGTTAATTTAGGGAAACATCGGTCGTTTAGGGTTAATTTAGGGAAAAGTTCGCTCGTTTCGGGTTAATTTAGGGAAAACTTCGTTAATCTAGGGTTAATTTAGGGAAAACTTCGCTAATCTAGGGTTAATTTATGGAAAATTTGGGTGGTTTAGGGTTAATTGAGGGAAATTTTAGGGTGTCGGAAATGGTCCAATCAGATAATTAGTACGTTACTCTAACTAGGGAAAAGTTTGGGAAGGCGTCCCAAATGCCTAACAAATCCCTAAATGGTCTCCGGATTGGTCCATTGGACCAAATTAGGGATTTACCCTAAATTACCCCTAATTTTGCTAGCAGGGGATCCACTGTCTCTGCCCAAATATCCTCTGCAGGAAAAAGATTTGTGAGACAACATTGCGCACGTCTGAAGCCATGTTTGGTTGAACTAAGGACCCCAAAACCGGTCAGATGGCCTACGATATCTTCTTTTACTGGCTTCCAGAGGAGTTTCGCCCCGACGTCTGTCAGGCTGACAGGTCAGTAGTTAGCAGGTTTCATTGTGTCCCTCTTCTTGAATATGTTACAAACCCAAGCAGCACCAGGCCTACTTTTAATGGGGCTAAATGGGGCCTCGTATATAAGTGGGTTTTTCACGGTAAGTACAAGACGTTATCTTATGCTGTATATTTCTTGCAATGTCTCCACTTCTACTGTTGATGCTAGTGGCCACATGTTACTATGTCTGACTTCTTTGTTTTGTTTTAATGCATTATTCGATCATAAACTATGATGCTCAGATTGGTCTGATTTAGAGCACGGTAGGTTGTGTTTGTCTGTTTTTCGGTGTCGTCGTGTTTTTGCGCAATATTGATTATGTCCTACCGAAAATAAATGATCGCCGTTCGGTGTCAACTACTTACCGGAAGTGTAGGAGGTTCATGCAACGTAATATTGTTTCGCTGCGCTCTGTAGAGTATTTTGAACCCCATCCTTTTTACTGTTCTTCACACCTCCTACTGTCCTCAAGTTCACGTGTACACCTGAAGTTTAATCAATGTGAATCGAACGAACCAACAATACAAAATCTTTGTCTAAGGTCGCGAGTCCTGCCTTCTTTCTGCGCTTGCCTTCGCTTATGTACTGATTTATTAAGAGTTAAAGGCTAAGGCAGTCGACCATTTATTTCATCATCTCTCCAAATTTACCTGTCGTCACCACTGTCTCCTATTTAAACCCAAAATATCTTTGGAGCAACACGAGAGATGGCATCGATTGGAAACCTTCGTTCATTGTAGTGGAACCCCAAACAAACCACCCTTACGAACTATTGTGAGTCAGTTGCTTTTGTCTTTATCATATTTAGCCTCGTGTTTACACCTAAGTATCGTATAGTGTTTACGTCAACTACAGTCCTATATAAGTGATTTCGAAGATTGTCCCCATTTTCCGATCCTCACCTCGATTCTAGTGATCCGCTTGTCTGTCTTGTTACCGCCGCTTCTCCCATCACCTGTACGAAGCGCATTATTTGTATCGTCGGTGAATGACTGTATTTCTCATGCAACTGATATGGTTTTTGTGCCTATATTGCATACCTTCGATGAATAATAGAAGGCTATGTTATACGTTACTTGTGTCTGCGCAAACATATGTATATATTTAAATATCTGCTTCCACATTCGTATGCTGCATACTTATTTCCATCATAGAACCGGGATCTTAATAATATGCGACAGAAGTTACGAGCGAGAGTCACATGTAGTACATAATACTGTGCATCGTTATATTAACTATCATCACATTTCTTTTCATATCATGTTTCAGATAACTGAATAACGTGTGCCTAAATTACAAGTCCGCGAATCAAGTAACACGGACTATTATCTATAGTTGTGTACATTCGTTTGCAAACTGCATCACCACATTAACTGTGTTATATCCAGTGCGGCACATCAACCATAAGTTGCCTTCCGAACATTAGCTCTCGCTTGTTACGCAATCACTATAACTGTTTGTTTATGCATTTTTATCCACATAAACAGCTATATTACGTTAATCTGCTTCACTGACGTCTTCATTTACAATATCTTGTTCGTTAACTTGCAGATATTCTTCGAAGACAAGCCATCCATATGGACAATGAGGACCAGTGGACGAAGATGTGATTTACATTGTCAATCAATTGTACGGGAAGAAACCAGTGTACTGACCCTAACAACGGTGTTGTACATTTACGATTATGAACAGTAAATGTGTATGCATTTACGTTTCATCGTTGCCTGTGTTCTTGTACTATCGGATCGTCCGGTAGATTAGGAAACAATGCGGAGGCGGTGGAGCAACTATATGATAAAATCTAAATGAATCATGCGTAGTGGTTGAGGGAAATCGGATGAGTACGTGAGCTTTTACGCGGTAAAACGATTTTACGGTCAGCCCTCATGGGTCCGTATGATGATTATGAATACGTCTTAGTTACGGGAGATGCCCGCAACGCCAGTTGTGATGGTTCCGGGAGTACAGAAATGAAGTAGTTCAGTTAGCTCAACCCCAGAGCCATAGTAATAACAACCGAACTACGCAAAGCAAGTGACTTCCCAGCCAGCACAAATTACCCTATTGGTGGGTAATTATTTGGGAAAATTACCCTAAAAATTAC
>LUCH01005052.1:10919-20945 GCA_013368495.1 Paragonimus heterotremus
CGGTTCGAAATCCGGTTACACCATGTCAACGTTCAGTACCATCGTGGCACGTCAGGTTGTAACAGGAAAGGCACCAATGTGAATGCCAGGTCCATCATGACGGGTTCAAATAGTGATGAAATCGGTCAGGTTAGAATGAAGATTTGGGAATCGAACCTAGAATTCGGATGCACTGTTTATATTGTCATATCGTACCACACTATTCAAACTAGAAACTAGTTGTCGCACTACTATGTCTATTAGTGCTGGCAACCAACATGGACCAAAGTGACCGTGTAACAACCAAATACTCACCACAGGAATTTTCACACACGAAATTAACGAACCTGTGTACTCACCACAGTTGTTACTCACACGTCAAGAATAGGGGAAGAATGGGATTTGTCAAATGGAACAAGTTTTAAATTTAACTGGGCTCTGAGGCAAAATTGTGCGGATTGTCACTCCTTTCCCAACTAAATTTACTTAACTGTGCTTCTTAGAAACGCTTCTTCGTACACTGCTTAGCCAAATACTCATAAAAAAAATACATGAAAATATCTGGTTATGAGTTCGTTGTGCTCATCTTAATCACCTAAATGTGGAAAAAATGACCACGACTGGGTTATGCAGACATTGTGTACTTTGCACGCTTGAAAGTCACACTTTTTGATGAAAGTAGAACCACACGTACCGAGGGAGTCACGTGGTTAACCATGATTGGCCATTTAACGTGAGCGTATCGACTGTCAGTGACGACCGCACGATAAGCAATGCTGTGGGCCAAAAATCGAACTCGTAATATCACGCTTCTAAACAAGCAACGGTTAGAAAAAACCCTTCCATATATACAAATGTGTCCGAATCCACAGCAGATCGCCCTGTTACAATATGGAACAAAGTGCCGCTTAGTGGGTACCACAGTAAGCATAAATGTCACCAAAATAAGACGTCCAAGTGCTATATCAGAATAAGACAAGCATCTATTCATCCGACAAGTAGAACAAATGTTAAAGAAGTCTATTCGAAGCTTAATCCGAACATCTATATAGGAATTGTACAACAGGTACTTCGTTAGGTTACAGAATGAAGAAGAGAATAAAGTCGTTGAACCAGCACCAAAACAAGCAAGGCTTTGTGTCAGTCAAACGTCATATTTCTTGGACATAACAATGGTACACTGCCTCAGAGGTAGAGATGAAACTAATTTACTTTGAATGAATCGGATTTTTGGCATTACTGTTGCTATAAACCCCAAACGGATGGACTTGTGTATTCAGCAGTCCGTTATCTATCAACAGTGGTCGGTAATTTAAAACTTCTCAATAGATGGTCAGAACGAACTGACAAGGATGAGAAGAATCAAGATGTATGACTTGTCCTTACAATTTCTGACAGTGGTGATTAAGATGGATAGAATAAACAGGTAACAAAAATATTTCAGTTGCTTCGATTAACAACAAGAGCGGACTAAACTGTATATTAATGAACTTATCTAAAAGATTGACTAGTCTTATTATGTTGTCCGGAATACATGCTGGGAATGGCTCACCGTCTGATGGACTCAAAGAGTGAACCCTGACTACTGGATTATGGGTTCAAAGGTTAGTGACGAATAGTTACACGTTATGCGGCTGTTTTCCCGTGTCAGTTACACAGGTATGTCGATAGGCAGCGATCAGTCCATTGAGGCCTTATATTGGAGGCAGTGTAAATAAATTTTTCACGGAGTTTGGACTTTCAGCACAGTCTTATTTCCAGACACTTGGTTAGCCGTGTCTACCGTCCCATACCACATAAATAAAACGACTGAGTGTATGCTTCCAGAAGCGCATTGATTATTCCTATTTTCAGTCAAGTTTGAACGCGTTCAGCTGAACAAACCCGATTCATCAAAATCATTCCATACCTGCAGCACACTGATTAGAGAAACAAAAAAACATTTGAACTGCAACCTGTCAAAAAATCCATTATATTGTGCTAAATCTTCCAGTGTAGATTTAGATGTACATGAGCGTACTCAGCTTCCTTCAGTTTTTGAATTTCCCAAAAATCTAGTAGATCTGGACATCTGAAACTATCTAGGTATACCTTTCCGTCCTTGTGAACAACTCTACACGAATTGTTTCTCGGGAAAATTATGGTCCCAGATCTACGGAGAAGTAGTATTCAGCGTTCGCTATCACACATGTCATGACTGGGATGGAAGCTGAAGAACATTCACAATCGGTTTCCTAAACAAATTTTACCATTCTGCTGTTAGTACACACTATCTCGAATCCGGCCGTATATTTAGGAACCACTGGTGTCAAGTTTGTGTTAATGGACGTGTGTTTCGAATACAGGATACCAGAAACAGCGAGCTCAGAATATAATTCGTCCCCTTGCTGCATCAATGTCACAAGAGAAATAAATGTCTGTCGGGCTCCTAGACGATGTTTCTGAATATATATATATATATATATATATATATATATATATATATATATATCGTAGTCTGATGACAACGGTAGCGGTAATGATCGGTTCACGTAATCAGGATACGCACACTTGTTAGAGCGCCTGTTTACGATAACCACTAGTCAGTCACTCATGCAGTCCTGATATCGTAGTTGTAAACCCAGGGGTTAATTTCTACTCACATTTGTCTATGTCCGCAAAACGTGTAACCGTCTATACGATTTAGACTGGGCCTTGGTCACACATACGTTTCATACAGTTGAGTTGCAACCCCAAAGGAACGGATTCTCCTCCTACAGTTGCTTAGAATGGTCGAATTGTATTAGTAACCAAGTAAAATTTCCTTTGTTTACAAAAATGTACTAGCCCAGTAGAAAACCTCTTGTTTAAAAATTCTGATCTGACGAAGTTTCTACATCAATAAACCAAATTACCGACTGTTTGCAAGTTGCTCCGAAATTATGAGGGAAGCACACCTGATAATATATGTAGATATTCTACCAACTAATAGTTATCAGTGGTTCTTATTAGTGACATCAGATGAACATGTCACTTTTTCGATTTTTTTCTGTAGTGATACAGAAGTGACACCGACGGAACCTGCTGACCAACAAGAGGAACAAGGACCGGGTACGTTCAACTGAATTCAAAGTGTAATGTTTAATGGCGACTACGGACAATAGATAACCCCCATCAAGTTAGTCCCATAACGACTGTAACCTTCCAGTTAATGTTAACTTCTTGTGACTCGGATGACTCAACATTAGCAATACGATTAATACGGCATACGAAACATATGAGGTAACAAGATCTGGAGATAGACTTTTGTTCATTGCTGATCCATTGAACAAAAGCAGTCTTCGAGAGGAATCGCCAAGGTCATTATACCACCTACCAGCCTTGTGGAATCAGAACACGAGACTCGATATTGTACAGTAGATTTCTGCCACTCAGTGGCTGTCCAAAGCGAATGTGATATGTTATCCATAAATATGACCAGACTGACAATAAACCAATCAGAAGCCTATTGATCCAATTTGATCCGACCGCCGATGGCTGGTAAGACAAGTAAACAGGCGCGATAGGATAAAAGTACACCGATCTTCTGCAACAGTGGAAATAGATCCGCAACACATTGCATGGAGAAGGTGGCTTTTAAGGCACGTGCAGCGACACTCAGTAACCACTTGGGATAAGACGGTAAGAGTTAGTACAGCGCGCTCTTGTGAAGTCGGTAATAGGTCAGTTAAATTGACAGTCAATCAGCAGAGAAGGAAACGACTAAATGGACATATCAAAATAATTGGAGGGTTTATTTAGTATGCGCGACGTTGTCTTTTTGGACCGGTTGCAAGTAGGTTGTTTGATACTAGAAAACCATATTTGGGCGCTCAGTAATGGTGTCAATATTATGAAGCGTATTAAGGTAAATGCTAATTATCGCCGCTTCATTAGAGTATAGTCAGTATTTATTTAAGCTACGCCAAATCGATGTATATCGATTGCCTAATCAGATGGTTTGCCAACAAAACCGTATCACATGATTATTTGATTCCAGCTGCTGAATGTTTTCATAAGGGACTGCCACACAGCACTAAAGATTCACTACCATTGTATTCTGTTATGTTGATGTCCTACACAAGAGTGGATACATTAGCCAGTGTTCCGTCTGAAAAGATGTGAACGAAAACAAAACATTCGATGGTTCATGCGTACTACAAAAAAACAAGTTTGATTCGATTGTATTAGGTAATTCATTCTTCAGTCCTTTTGATACCGACTGTACAGGAAATAACATGAGTTTATTATACCGATTTACATACTTTAGGTAGTACTGTCCAAGACAAGTGTACCAATAATCTCAGTAACATACAATTTTCATAAGCCTAACTCGACTAACACCTTAACCAAATAATCCGATATGAAAGGCATACGCGATGTGGCATATTATCCGCCTCATAAGTACATTTAAACCAATTCCTTTTACCCAGTTAGACAAAACAAGAAAACTATTAGTAATTTGAATTGCTGTCAGCAGTCGCTAACGTAGCACGCTATTTCGAGATATACTGGACGGCGATGAAACGTTAATAAGTAATACATAATATCTACCGGTATGTTGCACTTCTTACAGTGGTCAAGGATCTAAACACGATAAGTTATCAGCTATCAAACCCGAATTGTCTGGCGCACGGTTGGACGATCAAGGTCGAGGACACTGCAGTCCGGGTTGACTTGATAACGAAAGACGCTGAGTTGACTGGTCAAGCAGGACAAAAGACACCACATGCTACAGAAATGGACGTAGAAGCTCAGCGAATCGTCTCACGTTCCGATTACCAATCCATCGATCTGGGCGTAGTTCAACACAACTACGAGGATGGCAGACCGTTTATAATCCAATTCACAGATAACACTGGAATAGTTTTGTATCCTTTTATATATCAAACAATTAGGTTATCAATAGCCGTTGGCAATGTTGTGCTGCCATCCGTAATTTGTGTTCGTAACATCAACGATTTCTGTTTCTTGTTGAGCATTATGGTAGACAAACTCTTAATTCCATTAGCGTCCTACCAGGAAAAAAAGTTTAAAGTTGTAATTCCTAATAAGCTATTTCACTCAAACAAACTGAGACGCCAGTGGATGGCACAAACGGCGGCCGCAAAGTAACTGAATGAGACCTAAGATAGGATAGCATCATAACTGCGTCGTCATGTTAATTCGAAACCGTAGATCTCTCACATTCGGTAACTAATTGTGAGATAGACGTGACCTACGCAGTGCACGTTCAGACACGTTTTTTAAACTGAACACAGCGATAGAAATAAATGGAACAAATGACTCATGTGGAATTCGTGTCGATTGCTTATTGAGCGAAAAACAAATCATGTTCCATAGGTTTTTATAACCCAGTTCAAGCTAACCCAGTCTTAAACTCATTGTTATTGTTTATTTGTGGTCTGTTACTTAATTAGCCCTAAATGGTAGATTCATCGCCTTACACATGAGGTGCAGCGTAGACAAAATTCCATCGTAAATCGTCGACAGACTGGAGATTTAAGCCCAAATAATAAGTACAGCGGGAAATAACCGTATTCTGTACGACTGGAGTTATTCTAACAGAATCCAGAACGGCAGATATGTATTCAATAATGATAAATTTACGTGAGAATACAAAAGTTAACAAGCAATAATACCAGCTAATATTGGTGATATTGTGGCGAAAAGGCATTCAATAAAGCACAGTCTTGTTGTCCAACTCGCTGATTATCATGCCACGCGCGTTCTCGCGTGTATGAGCCAGAATTCCGGTCCACAACTCCCCGGTTTCCGCTCACACGTCGTGTGCACTTCGGCCTGGTTTGTGTGTGGCTGACGCCTTCCGTTTAGGGGTTTTTCGCCTACCATTCCTCGTTCATTTATCCCATCTCGTTGGACGATGTCTCCTCTGATCGCCCGTGTTGTCCGCAATCTATCCACTATGGGCTTTGACCGTATTTCATAGTCGCGTCGAGATATTCCACCAAGTGTTGAAATAGTCATGCCTCCTATCTGGTCATCCATCCCATTTTACCTGCCATATCTCGCCCGTTGGTCCGATACAGTTAAGTGATGGCTTATTCAGTCATCCATGCTGTCCCCGATCCGCTCGCTGTGGGCTTTTGGACATACCTTCCCCCGCGTTGTGGGTATTCCGCTGAGAGTTGGAATACTCGCACCTCCGGTTTGATAATCCACCACAATATAGTGACATTAGCTTTTATGATGAAAGTGACCTAGGGACATGACGGCAAAAAGTAGGTTAAGGTAGAAAAACGGATAGTAGGATGTCTGTTTTTCATGGATGACACAGCTGCCAACGTCGGCACACTATCATCCGACACATCACTAAGACTGTTGATCACTTAATGTAAACAGCTGATTGTTACACATTACGGTTTATACGACGATACTGACGACGTAGAATTGATAATTCCTCCCCCACGATTATATGGTGGTATGTGGCAACGGTTGCAGCAAATTTTGCAGAGACGGCCGCGATGAACCGGTTAAGATCTGTGCCGTATTTACAAAAACAATTCTTCGTTAATCTTAGGCTGCCGTGGACATAGTTGCAGTGAGTCTCATTAAATCAAACGAGTGGAGGTTTTGTTTTTGTTGTTTGCATTTTGTTCATACCCTTTCCCAAGTACTGTAGACGTTCAATTGAAAGTTTCACCTGTTACTGACGAGCCAATATGAAATGCTAGTGTCTATCAGTGTTTATCTTCTGACTGTTTTGTCCAAAATGGTCTGATTCAATCTGAATCATCTAAATGTGCCACAGACGCTTCAGTTCAGCATCATTTGTATAATGTTGAACAAACTGGATCACCGTAGATGCAACCCTTATGCTTCTCTAACCCGTAACGCATATGACCTTGACTTGGGAAACAGTTATCCATGTGGCAAACCAGCCATCGTTTTCTTAACTAGTCGAATAACACAAGCATTTGAAATGAACGGGCTTTTGTGTCTTGTTCACGATGTGATCGCGTCACACTGTGTGCAACCGACAACCACTAGAAAACCGAAAAACAAGAAATCTGCGATCAACTCGCAAGAAGAAATACAACCGGCAATGGCAGGTAGATTACTAGCCATTTTGAACACAGAAGGACACGGAACGGTATACGGAACCAATGGTCAAATACAGTATGTTGATCTGTTTTGTGTCCAGTAGAATCAATTATAATTGAACTTCCGGATTTTCCAACGTTTATCATCCTTGTGGTACCGTTAAACATTGTTGATTGCATCTATTCATTTTCATTTGCTTAGTAATCTTATCCAAACCAATCATACACACACCGAGCAATGCGCTAATTCCCTCTACTTAGTGCTTGTGTAGATCAATGCTGGAGACTGTCGAAACGGAGATCGAACAGCAAAGACAAAATATTTATATTCCGTCATTTGGTTGAAAATAAAACTTCCAGTGAATGCTAACGATACTCATTAGTGTGCTTTGTTTCACGGACCAAGCCCAAGAACGTTCACGAATTCGTAGTTGGGGGTTTAATTATCGTGACCTGTCACAATAGTTGGGATATGCCGGATCACCAACTCCAGGTTGATTTGTTGGCGGTGTTTATCGATCTGTTCAAAGATATATTTCGAGTGTACCGCGTTTGTTTCAGATCCCGTCTAGACAGGATAGTCAAAAGACAGGACTTGGTAACGACTCACTGTGATGAGCCAAACCAACGTAAAGTCAGTTAAAACTGCCACCTATGTTACAGGTCAGTGGTTACAAAGACAGACCAAATTGAGTTAGTCCGTGGGGCAGGAGCGAAGTTTGTCTAAGCCGGTACGTGACAGGCCAGACGGCAGAGATAGGACAACCCAGGAAATTATCGTGTTGTCTAACGGTGGAAAAAGAGCAATTACTGGAGTGTGATGAAAAGTATCACAGGAGAATGGGATTGCACAACAAAAGGTAGATATCTGTGACATGGGTCGCGACTCAATTTCGTGAAGATATACACATACAACACACAGATTACGCATTTGTCACACTCAACATGAGTATATTGGCATGCCTGTCTCCCATTCATCGCACTCACATGCTGTAGTGCCGGAAATAGCGGCATCTGGCGCGACAACGGTGGCTCGAGGGATGTTGCGGAAAAGAACGACGAACAGAGAAAACACAAGACGACAAAAACCCGCAGTTGCATGCTGCTATATACCTTTTTTCTACAAACGGCGATGTAGTCAGTAGTAATAATCAGTAACTTGGATCCCAATTCCAATCCGTGCTGTCACAACCAGCGTTACTGAGCCGTATCCGTTCGACTAACAAAAGCATTTTTCGACAGATTGCGGAGTTCGGTAGATATATCGGAACGATTTACCAAAATGCAGTTGTTTGAACCGACAGCCAACCAAACTCATTTGGCACGAATAGTTAAGGAAACGCAACTGATAATGCATACCAAGTTTGCCTCGGACAGGGCGATACAGTCAGTCTTGCTATCGGGACTCCAGCAAGACGAAAATGGTTGCGTTGAATTCGTTGATGAAAAATGAGACGGTTCGACGCACAGTATATGCAGTAGTGACGAGAAAAGCAGAATACGCTTGCCGATTATCTGTTTTTCAAAGTCGCCGTTTCCGTGTGATGGTTCGTACATAGCGCAATTATTGTGAACAACGAAAATAATAAAATAGATATATAAGGATAGTAATTCGAAAACCACCATTCTTAACACTATCACTCACCATCGATTTCGATTATTCAGATGCATACTTCATGACTACTGTATCATTTGAGTATACAAATTTCATCTGCCGAACCAAAGGTCGACCCGGAAAAAAGGCAAATGCCACGCAATGCTTTGCAACTATCGGTTTGAAACGTATTCTTGTTTGGAGACCAAACGATTAAGATTGCCCATGATTAGAAATGCTGCCACACACGGCACAGAGTTGTAACCATTGGTGTCTGTACGGGTAATCTAGTACGCTGCTACAAATTCGGCTGTGCGTCCGTTGTCTGTCGACTCGGCCTAAGTAACTCCCTCGTGCAAGCAGGTCTTGGAACAAGACTGGGATTTATCCAGAGTGACCACTGCAATTCGGTGCTCTTGGATGACAAGACTGTTAAGTAAGTCTCCAGCCGGATGCCACCAGTGACAGTGAACATTACATTCACCTAATTCTTTGTATCGAACATACCCTGACTACAGCCACTGTATGCTGGTGAAGACCACTCTTTAAGCCCCACAAACGAATGCTACTTCAGCAGTCGAATCACATTAATGCATGGAAATCGGTGTTTGTGATAGCATACGATACTGCAGAACGGTAAGGGACACCGTAAACTTTGTGACAGCCGCCAACAACTGGCATTACACTGGAGTTATTGCTTTCATTAAGGGACAATTCTCGTAGATTAACTACCGTGTGACTCAAATAAGTTTCGTAAAAGACACTGTTATGGCGTCAACTACATTTATTGAAGTGGATGCCTAGACTGAGGTAATAAGAATTAGGCGAACGGAACGTTACAAATGACGAAGCTGAGTCGTAACTACCGTACATTTCCAGAATCCCCCACTCCACAGGCTGGACAAAGAAGCAAGAGAAGTCCCAAAATCTTGACTCAAACATCTCGACATATATGTAGAAAGCTTTCGAAATTTGTAAAATCATGTATTTCATTCTTTAGCCGAAATATGAGCAATCGGTTGAATTTCGTAAGAAAAGATGCAAAAACGTGCCTTTTCAAGAAATGAGGTTGCCCTACACTTACTGTTGATATAATGATTTTAATTCTATGAATGCTTGGCTTCGAACCATTTCCAGTACTTCAACCCCTGATAATGTAATTTATTTTTAAAATGGGATGGGGCAAACCCCGTTGTTAGTGTTCGTATCGTTAACATCAACAAAGAGAAAGATACGAACAGGTGTTTCCCGTTATTGTCATGAGACAAAAATATTTGTTCAATTTATGTACAAAACTAGAACCTGGTCATACGGGATTCGGATCCTATTGAAAAATGCGTGAACGACCTAATCGAGTGATGGAAAGTCAAC